>JAUCBJ010000068.1:0-11132 GCA_032718475.1 Nemertoderma westbladi | reverse complement strand
ACTTGCAGTACTATGCACTATATGTTGGGGTACTAGTGTGTTATAGGTACACCCCCCCTCAAATTTTTTTTACCAGCTAGTTTTTGCTATTTCTTTATATGAAATGTTCTAGAATATGAGATACATTTGAAAAAAAATAATAAAATGTTCTAGAACACCTATTTTTTGTTCTAGAACAAATTTTAAAAAAGCTTACGAATTTTATTTTTTGTTAGTTGTGTTTTATTTTATGTCAAGGAAATTGAATTTTCTAGAATATTCGAATTTCTACAACCAAGATTGCTTACACGTAAATAATGACTGATTTGAGTATAGCGGAATTGTGTAAGAACTTAATGTGTGAGGAAAGTGCAATTTTGCTCTGTTGGATTTGATCAGAAAATATTACCGCTGTCTGCTAAATAATGAATATTATACAGTATACGTATTCTAAGCATATCATTAATTTCTGAATATTATCATGACCTCAATACAGTTAATTTTTTAATTTTAATTGGCTATTAATCTTGCCAGCAATGATTAAAAATTATATGAAACAAATTCTAAATAAAATAAAAAAAAAATTTTTTTTAGATTTTTTGAACTGTTATGGAACAAAAACTACTGTATTTGTTCTAGAACTTTTTTTTCTAGTTCTGAATAGCTAACATGTTCTAGAACATTATTAAAAAATAAAAATAGTACATTAATATTTTTAATTTTTATTAAATTTTTATTATATTTTCTAGCTTTGATAAAAACAAAAAAACCTAATTGATTAATTTTGTTCTGGAACAACAATTATTTCTTATAGAAAAAAATAATAGACGATATGTTCTAGAACATTTTTTAAAAAAGTATCAAAAACTAGCTAGTAAAAAATTTTGGGTGGGTGTGCCCATGGAATACTAAATATACAGTACTATAAATACTATGTATATTTAGTATTCCATGGTGTGCCCAAAACAAAGTAGTATCAACTACGAAACCTTCTTCAATTTTTGAGCAATTAGTCTGAAAATTTTTGTGGGTGTCTAAATAGCAACCCTGCATAAAAGTAACAGACAACTTTTTGAAATTTTCGTTACTAAAATTTATTACTATTTATAACAAAACCTAGAAAATAACATAAATTTGCAGAGCCACCTAGCGTCCCAGAATGATTTTCACGAAATTTAGCCTGATAGGTTTGTTGCCCCATCCTTGGTCTATCATATAAAAAACTTTAATGTGATAGATGCAAAAAAGTAAAACCTTAGGGTTTTAGGCTTTAGTATAGCCCGGATCACCATTTTGCAAGATTTTTTAAAATATATATTTTTTTATGGTTTTTGTAGATTAATTTCATGTTAAATAAATGTTCACTAAACATCTTTTTTCTAAATTTATTTTCCAATAAAAAATTCCTGAAATTTTTGTTCTAGAACATGTAGCTATTTATTTTATCAACAATTGATGAAATAATATGAAATCCTTTCATAATTTCCTAAAAAACTGTAGTATGGGCCTAAGGAGGCCATGGCCTGACTGGAGGATATATATATAATATACAACTGGCCGGCTGGTATACTACATTGGCGCAGTATGTAGGCTTATCTACCTGTCAACCGTACCGGTACCCCGCAGTCCTTGGTGTTCTGGCATTGTTGGATTAGATTTTAATGTAATTGGTTATGATATTGTTGCAATTCCTGCTTTAATTACTGGCTAAACTGAACTGGATATTAAATATTTCGTAATATTATTATTTGGTAGGGTTAACTCTTCAAATTCCGGACAAATCAAATTCCGGACACCATGGTCAAATTACGGACAAATTTAAATTTCATTGGTACAAACTATAGAATTAATATCTGACTTTGTACAATAGCCTATAGACTTTGATCACTGATGACTTAGAGGTACTGTCAGAATCACTAGAGGGAGTCCAAAGGCTTCTCTGCCAATTGGAGCAGGTTGCTTCTAGTGTCTGGTCTTTTTGTAAATTCCAAGAAGACCAAAATAATCACAGTCAACCTAGACAGCCCTCAAGAAATGTCTGATCGTAAGTGCACAAGCTCTATGGACAAACGCAACGGAACTTTCTTGAGCACGTGTATGACTTCTGTTACTTGGGATCATGGATCAGAAAGTCAGGTGATGACCTTCGGATACGTAAGGGGAAGGCATGGGCGCAGCGTTAAATAGTCTGTCCATGAATTGGAAGTCCCATAGACTGATAGAATAAAACATAACCTTAAGGTTCGATTGTTAAGAGCAGCAATAGTGCCATTACTCTTATGGGAGTCCATGCTGAGCTCTAACTGCTGAGGATACCAAATATCTGGATGGTACTTTCACAAGAATGCTGCGCCGGGTTCATTGTTTCAAGTACAATGAACACATCTCTAATCAGACTCTATACAAAATTGGAGGAGTTCCATCAATCTCCCCTAGCTTGACTCTAGGGCGGAGCCGCCTCCGCTTTTGCAGGACTGCATAGACAGATTCAAGCGTCACCAAATTTTCAAAAGTTGCTAGCTGTTGATTGCCTATTGCATAAATTGTTTGCTTATTATTATTACCAATAAAGGCTCGCCAAGCCTACTTGTCTATCTTTTGTGATATGTCTAAACAGTACTTTTTATAAGCCAGCTAGCCAGCAGAACCTGGAACGCTTTAGGCATAACTACAGAACTATATATATAATATATATTCCAGTATTTGTATCATTTATATTATAGGCGGTACCTATTACGATGACGCTGGGTTATAACCGCGAGACACAGGTTAAATTCTATAAATCGTCAAATATACAATTTGGAAGAGGAGCCCCATCGATAATTGATCCAAACATTGAGAAATATGTAGTGACTCTGATATATATTGGTGATTGTGGTTGGACACTGACTGACTAAACCGAGACCAACTTATCCGGCAATTAATAAGGCAGTAATTCGCCGTCGGGTAATTATCCCAACCCCAGAAGAACTATTTATTAAAGCTGCAGGTTGTATGATTTTTTCAAAATTGGATGCATATTCTGGTTTTCACCAGATACTATTGGATAAAGAATCTAGTCGGTTGACAACTTTCATACTTCCCTTTGGCACTTATAGATACATACGTCTTCCCTTTGGCATTGCCAATGCACCTGAAGATTACCACAGTACTATGTCGAATGCCTTAGCTGATATTTCAGGATGTGCTGTGATTGAAGATGACATTTGATTTATGCAAAATGCCAATCTGATCATGACACTATTTTGGATAGAGTCCTCAAGCGATGTGATGACATGTCTATTAAACTGAATAAAGACAAATGTGAATTTAATAAACCAGAGATATTATATATGGGCCATCTCTTATCAGGCAAAGGATTGAGGCCAGATCCCGATAAAGTGACAGCAATAGAGAATATGACAGCACCCTCAACTGTCACGGAATGTAAACGATTTTTGGGAATGGCAACATATTTGGGCAAGTTCATCCCTCGATTCAGTGAAATGACTGCTCCTATCTGTGGCCTGTTGAAATCTAACACATTATTCCACTGCTCCAGTTCATGCCAGTTAGCATTTGAGGCAATAAAGGATCGACTTACACAGGCACCGACTCTGTAATTGTATGATGTAAGTCACAAGACTTCTATCCATTGTAATGCTTCTCCATGTGGATTAGGTGCTGCACTCTTTCAAACCAATGATAACGGAGAAACTAAGCATGTTGCCTTTACTAGTCACTCACTCACGTCTGCTGAGCAAAGATATCCACAGATTGAAAAGGAAACTCTGGCAATTGTCTTTGGAGTCACTAGATTCCGACAATATTTATTTGGAATTACATTTTCAGTTTTTTCCGATCATCTTCCATTGAAGTCTATTTTTTCTAAACCACTTGATACTTGTCCTCCACGAATTGTACGTTTTCTCATGGCACTACAAGCTTACAGTTTCACCATCCAATATATCCCCGGAAGTAAGAATGTTGTTGCTGACACACTTTCTCGTACTTTTCCTGAGATTGAGAAACCAGATGTTAATTTGGAGCCACTGGAATGTCCCAATTCATATGTTAATGTGGTTACAGAATCCCGCCTTATTGATCCTATCACTGTTGCGAAAGAGAGTGAATTTTGTTCTGAAATTTCCCCAGTGATTAAACGTTTTCTCCATGAAGATTGGAATCGTTTGTACTCTGGAGAATCAACTTATTACTATATACGTTCTGAATTATCAGTCACTGTTATTGAAGGTTACCCATTATTATTACGTGGACATAGTATTGTCATTCCTAAGTCATTACGCCCAACAATTGTTAAACTGGCCCATGAGGGACGTCCAGGAGTCACTAGAGTTACAGATATTCTCAACAACAATGTTTGGTGGCCTGGGATAACCCAAGCAGCCCGCCAATATGTTTCTTCCTGCCATCAGTGCAAGTTAGTGGCTGATCTTCCACCAACACAACCAATGACTCAGTCTGATGTGTTTGGGCCCTGGGAACAGTTAGCTATTGATTGTGTTAACATCGAAGGAGAGAACTGTATGAGCCTTATTGATTATGGCTCCCGGTACCTAGAAGTAGCACCGATTACAAGTTCCAAGAGTAGGCACATCATCAGTCATTTAAATACAATTTTTGCTCGTTTTGGGGTCCCCAAATCTCTAGTTGGTCCTGGGGCACTTGTAACTGATAATGCACAGGAGTTTCGATTGGAAGAGTTCCGAGCATATTTACATTCAATCAACTGCAAACTTGTTGAAATATCAGCACGATATGCACAATCAAATGGTATGGTTGAACATTGCCATCGCACCATTAAGAAGATGATGAAAGCCTCTTCAGACCAAGGGGGGTCATTTCTTTCCCGCCTTTCTACAGTATTATTCACATTGAGGAATGCTCCTCATCGGATAACTGGAGAAATTCCATCAATAGTGTTGTTTCAACACCTTTCCCGCTTCCCTCCAACTCATCTTCCTCAAGTGATTGGATCTCCAGCAACCCCATCAGCTAAGTATGTGAAAAACCGTAAGCGCATTGTTCGTGATTATGATCGACAGCATAGTTCCAGATTGTTGGACCCTATTCCTGAGCAGCATCCAGTAATGGTGAAAATTTTTGATAATCGTGGATACTCTTATCAGGGCCATCGGATTAAAGGCTCCATTGGCAATAAAGCTATATTGGAGAGTCCTACTGGTAAAATTATCACTAGAAATCGCCGTATGATTTGCCCAGTCGCAGAACCACACCAACTTCAGTATCAGCGACAGATACCCTCTGGCATATTTGCACCATCCACAAGTTGTGGTAACCAAATGCCCAATGAGACCAACCCAGAAGATCCTGGAGAAGCTCAAGACACTACAGAAATCGCTACCTCGCAATGGGAGAGCTGTTGTGGGAGTAAACGATATCCATCACGCCAACGTCGACCTCCCGAATACCTGGGATTCGAGGATTGACTCTAACAGAGGGATAGAACTGTTAACAAGGACTTATTAGGACTATATATATACATATTGAGGCATGGACTCTAACCATAACTGTTATCATTAACTCTATGACCATTTGTCTTTGTTATATC
This sequence comes from Nemertoderma westbladi, assembly GCA_032718475.1. NCBI lineage: Eukaryota > Metazoa > Xenacoelomorpha > Nemertodermatida > Nemertodermatidae > Nemertoderma > Nemertoderma westbladi. The sequence continues at coordinate 5,581 of JAUCBJ010000068.1, read as the reverse complement.
TATTATATAGTTTTTTTGTTTTGAGTAAGGAAGGGAGTAGTGTAGTATGGGCCTAAGGAGGCCATGGCCTGACTGGAGGATATATATATAATAAACAACTGGCCGGCTGGTATACTACACAAACCCAATTCTGGTCTTGATTTAACCATTATTGGTTGATATTAGATATTTATAGCTAATGTTCTAGAACATACATTTTTTATTGAAAAACATTTAGAAGATGTTTAGAGAACATTTACACATGAAATAATCCATAAAAACCATATTTTAAAAAATCTTTAAAAATGGTGACCCAGGCTATACTAATGCCAGGTTGATCAAGGGATAGATCAACACTTAGGTAAACATTATTGGTGCATTGGCCTAATGGCCGCCAATTATGCAATACATATATTAGCTAGGCCACTCTGCTATAGCAGTTAGTTGATAACTAACAGCAGTGGTGAGTGTAAAGTTTTATACCTCAACCTCGCTATCCACTGTCACTGTGCGAGTCCGTTATATATTAGTTAGGCTAACAGTAACCATGCAATCGATTGACTGAGACAAATAACATCAAGATCACACCCAAACTCTAGTTACTTATACCAGCCCTATGGGCAAAGCTAGTAATGCGTAAGTGAAAGCACTCACCACAAAGTCAAACTGTCGGGATCTGGGGCCAACACAGATCCCATCACAGTATATAACTGCGAACTCCAAACAACGATGATCGAACTCGGTGATTCGCACCAGGGTTCTGAGAGGGCGAGCAATTCGCCGGGAACCCCCCAGTGAGAGAGACATAACTTTGTGGGAAGCAGTGATGCAACGGTACTGAAAGGCTACTTTTTTGAAATCCGATACAGGAAGCATGCCTTCACCAGCGATATCGAATGAATTTTTAAGAGTGACAGATGAAGATACTGACAGTCAATGCTTCTTATGGTATGATGACGATGAGGAACCATCAACTATACCACCCAAGATGGTTGTGCAGAACATGGGTGCAAAATCATAAGCTTTTACAACAACCACAGCAGTGAGGGATACGGTCAAATACAAGGAGGAGACGATGGGATGGATTCCAGGAACTCTGTCGAGGAAATAGATAGAAGTTTGCGTCATCCTGAATAAATCAGGATTCAACATATTGAAATTCCAATCGAACTCCCAGGAATTCACGGAGGCCATAGAGGATAAACAACCAGATGTCAAGCTAGAAATCTTGTAACAAATCAAGCGACAGCTGTCTGAGGCTTCCACATCCTGGAGGGAGAGGAGGTAAAGGGCACAGCACAATACGGAAGTGCCTTATAACTTGGGAGAGGAGGACACCATTTGCACCACACATGTTGGGATGTGTGGAGCTGTTAGTCCGTAGTGCCAAACGGCTAATGACAACGCTCCTTAACCATGTGGTGACGGAGGATATACTAAGAACATATACCTAAGAGGCACTCTTACAGTTTGCCGTGCCATCTATATATTCAATATAATTATATTTAGATTGTAATATACTCTACGTACAATTACATTTTGTTAAGTTTAAATTTCTTATACTAGCTAGTTTTTGTTCCTTTTTTTTTTAAATGTTCTAGAACATATTATCTATTCATTTAATATAAAAATGTTGTACTAGAACAAATAATTTTGTCAAAAATAGCACTAGCTAATTTTTTTTTAATTTTTTATTGTATGTTATTTTTGTATAAATTTTTTATACTAGCTTGTTTTTGTTTCTTTTTTGTTTAAATGTTCTAGAACATATTATCTATTCATTTAATAAAAAAATGTTGTTCTAGAACAAAAATTTTTTTTCTAGAAGCTCTAGCTAATTTGTTAATTTTTTTAACTTTAAAATTGCATTTTATCTTTTATAAATGTTTTGTACTAGCTAGTTTTTGTTACTTTTTTTTAATGTTCTACTACATATTTTCTATTTATTTATTACATTATGTTGTTCTAGAACAAATATTTTAAGATCATTTTATTATATAAAAAAATTGCTATAATGGCATGGCAAAGTGTAAGAGTCCCGAACAAGAACAGTGCTGGAGAGGTGCGAGTAGGTGATCAACAGCAGACTGCTATGCCCCTTGAATGATTACCCAGAGTCCTTGGAGGCTCTGCCACTGGCGCACCTAAGGAGAGGCCAGTTGAGTTCAATATGCAATATATCGATAAGGACGATATATACAAGAAGCAGAGTTGGAAGGTGGCCAACACGATTGGAACAGATTACTGGGAGAGGTGGCTCCAAGAGTACCTACCAATACTACATAAGTGAAGCAACTGGAAAGAGAACCATAGGGAAGAAGATAAGGAAGCGCGATTTGATTATAGTGACGGATGTCACCATCATTGATACTCAATGGAGGTTAGCCAGATTAGTAGAATGCTACCCTGGAGAGGATATGAAGGTGAGATCCGTGGAATTCAGGATCAGTGGGAGGATTGGGGCAAAAGATAGCAAGACATACATGGGGCAGTGGGAAAGTCGTTGCATGGCAATAATAAATTTTGTCTTCGGCAAACGGCCTGGAGTTCGACCAATTTTAGCCTCTACCACTATGACAGATTTTACCACAGAATGTCGAGCCGACCAGCTATGTGCCAGAGTCAAAGCTGGTGTAGAAAGCGCTGTTCATGCAATGATGAAGCTATGATGAACCAACTACAGGGTGTATGTTTCTCATAGATACAAAGAACACCTTCAACAGTATTATCTGACCAGAAACCCTATGACAAACCAAACAAACAAACCTACTGAACCATGCCCTGATGAAAGTCGACGGGCCCGACGGGCGAACCGCACACAACAGCAAGGGAGTCTGCATCACAACCATCGAGCGCGCTGGAAGTACAGGCTTTGCAGATAACAGCTTTGACAAATCCAGCACTGACGAGTTCTTCTCCGATGAACCTGGCCTGGACAAACCCGAACCCTTTCAGGATAAACCTGATCTCAATGAACATGCTGATGAACCCAGCTCCACCAATGAACAATGTTCCTTGTGTACTTGTGTACTAATGTACTTGTACAGCAGTACCGGTACCGGTGATGACAGTTAGGCCTACTGACCTACAGAAGCACCGGTTCAGTTTTACCAGTCACTACGGTATTTTGCAACCTTATTGCCTACTGCAATAAGATTATAAACTGTTACTGTTCGCGCTTTTGAAGACCTTTAGCAGTTTAACCTGCCAAAATTTATATGTCTTTTAGTTAATTAAAACCACTTTAGCATACGACAATATTTTATGCTAATACGCAAAACATTAGCCGAAGGCAGCCCATGCGCGATCATTCACCCGATGGATCTACACCCGGGAGGCTGAATTCGGATGCTTAAATTGTATTATTGCAGTGTAAGGTTGCAGTGTATACCTACTGTATTATTCGATAGATCGTTAATAATTAATCTCTGACAGATATTATTGGCTTTCGGGAAATATTAACAGTTCCTTTAGGACGTGGCGCTTTATCTATTTAAACAGAACTAAGACTTATACTAAAACGCAACGATACCGCTTATGATTAAAGTATAAAGCGTATTCTTTAGGAAATACTTTGTTACCAATCACAATCATACACACTATTCTGCCGACCGTCAGTATATTTGATCACACATAAAGAGAGCAGTAATTGACTCATGTAGTGTCTGCTAAATAACATTAGATTCAATACACACCAAATTGATATAAATCGCAATTGTTATGTATAGCCGGTCTCTCTAACCTGTAGTGTATCAAGAAAATTGGGAAATTTTGGTGATTTATCCGTATTATCCAAAGAGCAATATTTCCATCAACAAATAGGTACAATTAATAACTGACGGTAAAATAACAGTACAAACAATATGATTAATAGGTAGGTTGATTGATTAGATTGATCGGTAGGTAACAGTTTATACTTTCGATAATTTAAGCAGTTTTACTAGAGTTCTTCCCAAAAAGCCGGTGTTATGGCGAAAATGGGAACACAACAACAGAATCATATAAAATCATATGACTACTACCACTATACGAGTATACCAAAAACTCTTATTCCCCGAAGCTCCCGTCCAACACAGAGGATGAGCAGTGAGATAGGAAATTCAGTTCAGTAGCCCTGGGATAGGTCGAAATTAACGCCCACTCAAATTCTATTGGCCGATACGGACAGCAAGGCTAAAGCAACCTCTCTAAGCTAGTTGGCCGATTAAACTGAGCCCAGATATCTCCACACAGCACATCAGCCAATAAGCTGGTAGCTTGCACTATTTTAGTTATAAATCCCTTTGAGAGTATTCTAGCGACTGGGGGGGAACTGGCCAGCAAAGGCAAACGTATCAGTTATCCCACACAAGCTTTTACACCGCTCCCAGAAAATGGGATTTAAGTCTATAAAATATACAAAATCACAGTTTCTAAAATATAAAAATACTCTAAACAGTTAGTCTTTCTTGCGCGGACGGCGTTTACGCAATTTTTTAAAGCTAGCAAGAGTCCTTTTCTCTTTGGGGCGAGCCACTTTACGAGGAGGGCTATAACTCCTGGGTGAAGGGTGCAATATGATTGCATCAGAAGGTATGGGATTGCGATCGGTATATTCGCCGGTCGAAGTACCGGGTTGATTGACATCAACGTCCGGGGAGAGGGGTCTAACGGCTTTGAGAGCTCGTTTCAAGACAGCCGCTCTTACGGGTCCTGTACGAGTGGTCTGCACGAGGGCCGTGGGTGGACCATAGGTAGTTAGAAACTTCCTTGGTTTAATGGTTCTTTCCAACTCGCGTTCGCGGGCTCGGTACTCGTAAGGCCGTCGATATACTTCTTGTAACTCAGGGTGTGAGTTGACAAATAAGTCTCCATAGGCAGGGTCTTGACGGATAAAGTTTATTAAGTTGTAAGAATGGATGTCACTCGGATTAATGCTCCTGAGAAATTTGCATACATATTTGGTTGAAATACATTCTCCAACGCGCTTCAATAGTTCATAACTTGATAGGCGCGATTTCTGCTCGACGGAGGCAAACAAATAAGGATGGAACGCATAAACTCCTTCGTAAGCGCGTCCAGGATAATAGCGATGGCGTGAATCACAATGTAAATCAGCGTTCGCTTCCCAGGCTCTGATATAACGTAGTACAATCATTTCATCTACGCTCTCTAAATCATGGTTAAAGGGACAATCAAAGCTGGCGTGTCCTTTTAATTGACAATGATGGCATTGAGTCATAAATTGGGGGCAGACAGCAAAAATGTGCAAATTATTAAGCCGACAATATGCACAATAGATTTCCATCGACGGTTGTTCGTGGAAATAGGAACAGAGATCGTTGGTGTCCATAGACGTAATATGGTCTCTCGATGCGCACAGCCGACAACGTTGCCGAGAAACATAATTGGCGTGGCGATAATCATACGCAGTAAGACACTGTGGACCTTGATACCATTCCAATATATAGTCGCTATCGCTACTCCGAGAAGTGGGGGGCTGAATCTCTTCCGATTCTAAACATATGGGTTCGTCTTCCCCTTGTATAGTTGAGGTAGGCATGGCCGTCTCCTCAAGTGGACCTATCGTCTGAATTTCTACGACAGAATAACCGGTGGGGAT
>JAUCBJ010000067.1:0-11145 GCA_032718475.1 Nemertoderma westbladi | reverse complement strand
TAGAAGAAGATTAGTAGAGTTTAACCGAGAGGTCGAAGAGAGAAGGGGTGAAGATAATAGAAGAGTCATTGCTAGGAGCAACCGGAGAGCGAGGACGGATAGCAAGCCGTCGATAGTAGAGATGGAGTTAGGGAGTCAGTGGGGTCGAACTTCGGGAGATTGCCGTCGCCCCGGAGGGACGTACCGCACGCCAGGAGAGGGGTACAGAGTGTACCGATACGAAGTCGAGAATAGGATAGGGGATCGAAGAGAAACTTCCCGACGGTATATAGCTGCCGATCAAGAGTACGGTAGTCGCGGGGAGATTCGAGATTCGAGAGAATTAAACTTCGGTTCGGAAGGGCACATGCAGACTGCAGGACATACTGTAGCCTTACTGTAGGCCTTACTGCACATACTATTATAGGCCATGCTGGGAGAGATAGAGTAGGCGACAGGGTAGCGCGGACGACGGGATTAAACCCGGAAGTCGCGGAGTACATACCGGTAGGTAGGTGAGAAGTAGATAGGCCTATATCGGTACCGGCACAGCAGCATGACTATAATACACAGGGACATAACATGTGTGTGACACGGAAATATGGAGGGGGCCGTTACCCCCAATGCTATATCCGACGCAAAGGTCAACAGATAGGACGAACGGACCGTACCCAACAGCAGAATCTGTACAGCATCCATCGAACACATTGGAGGCACAGGCGATGTGAATGGCGACGCTAATCGATGCATTAAAGACCAGGATCGAGTTACCACCAGTCGAGCCATTTAAATTCGACGGAAGTAGGCCGGAAGAATACCTGCAGTTTCGGCGCATGTACAGTAATGAGATATTAAGTAAGAACTTGACGCAGGCGGAGTGCCTAAAATATCTACAGGTGTATACAGGAGGCCCAGCATACGACATCGTGAGGCAGTACCAGGGCATCGAGGGCGGCTTCACGACAGCATGGCGGGCGCTAGACAGGGAGTACGGGCACCCAGCCAAGATCATCCGGCAAACCCTGAGAGGTATAACATCGGGTGGCCTACAGGATAACCCCGTTAGCATAAAGACCTTTGCGAACAAGGTCGAGAAGGCGTTAATCGTGCTGAAGACATCTAGACGCGCCATACGAACTCAACGCATCTAATAACATCACCACGATAGCGCAGGCACTGCCGATCTGTCTGCGGAGTAAGTGGAGGAAGATCGCCTTCTCCACTCGGGAGAAGAAAGGTGCGGAACCAGGGCCTAGAGGAAATGTCGAGCTTCCTAAACTACGAAGCCGAGTTGATCACAGACCCAGTCTATAGTGAGGATAGTTTGGGGAAGGCGCCAAAGACCGAATACAACAGGCCTAGACCCGAACATAATCCGACAGATCCATTCTCGAGAGTAAGACAGTCGCTACCACACGCGGCCACACAGGGGGCTACAAGCCCACAGTTAGCTGGGAGTAGGGCCACACCGTGGCAGGGACAGAAAGAAAATAACACCACAAATAAACACAATCCCAACATACCCAGTAGGCCGAGTCTAGATAACCAAAACACTAAATCGGTAGATATAAACCTACGCGCGATACGTGAAGGACTATACAGGGAACGCTATAATCCAGGATTCGAATGTCAATTACATCGGGACGGAACCCATAAGACCATGAGTTGTAAGCACTGGCAAGCGTTGCCCAAACAAGATCGTATAGCCTACACAGACGCAAACGGACTATGTCATCGATGTGTGGTAGAAGGACACAGATCCGGAGAGTGTAGAGAAACAGCAGTTAGAGAGTCCGAGACTGGAGGCCAAACAATGGCTACAAGCACGACAGTGGCAAGAAAGAAGAGAAAAGTACTACTCGGGGTAGTACCAGTGAAGATATCAGGAGAGGGCGGTCGATCAGTAACGACATTAATGCTGGTCGACAGCGGAGCAGCCTTCACGCTGGTGGAGAACTGGGTGGCCGAAGAGATAGGGCTAAAGACGAGGCCGAATAGAATGGCGGTAACTACCGTCTCAAGTAAAGATGAGGTCCTGGAGATGAGGACGGGACGGTGCAGGATATCAGCGATTGCACCGGGATGCGACTATGGGGCGACCATCGACCCCATCCACGTGATAGAATCGATAAATATCAACGCCAGGCGACCAACCAACATTGAGGTCGAACAATATAGATTCCTGGACGGTATCGATTTCTCAATACCAAAGGTGGACGTTAGGAAGGTATCCATTATAGTAGGAATGGACTGCCCGACGGCCCACGAGAGAATACAGACGGTCTTCGGCGAAGACAGACAGCGGGATCCGACGGCGATCCTCACGCCGTTCGGATGGACGCTTAGCGGCCCAGTTAAAACCAAGATTCCATCCAGAGTGACGGAGACATCAGGGTGCATGTTACCAGGCACCGTAGACGCAGAGGAGCAGAGGAGAGACCAGAAACGGTAGATAAACCAGATGGGGAAGTAACAGTAAGAGAGTGGGCGGAGGAGAATGGATTTGACGGAAGACTTAGAGGCAATGGGATGGAACAAGGGTCCCAGCAAGTATCGGTATGGGGATGGAGAGGAGCGGACGGCGAGATGTCCGGAGGACAACACTCCGGAGGAGTGTCCGGAGGAGTGTCGGAGAGGAGTGTCTAGAGGAGTGTCCAGAGGAGTGTCCGGAAGAGACGCCGGTCCGGTTGAGAGGCATACCGACAAGGGGGAGCTCGAGTAAGAAGACAGGATGGAAAGGGATAGGATTACTATTGTACCTTCTGTTTTGTCTGTTCTTTCACTTTCTTTTCATTCTGCCGCCGGGAGACAACAAGGTGGGAGGTGGCATTTTGATGCCAAGAGACGAGGAAGTTAAGAAGGCGGCGGAGAGACCCGATTTTAGGGTGGCGGAAGAGGGAGAACCAATTCCTGGTCAGTTGGAATTGGCGAAGAAAGTGTGGCGAAGAGTAAGAGGACGTATAGGAGGGCAGTGGGAGAGTGCCTACTGGAAGAAGGGGCACCTTAGAGTTTAGTCGTCCAATGTTTTGGACTGAGGGGGGTGGGAATGAGCGCGAGACGCCCTTCCCACACAAATAATTATTTAATTAAAATAAATAACAAATAATTAAATAATAAAATAAGTAGAAGGTAGAAAGTAATAGTTAGAAGAGACAGTTAGTAAAAAGTTAGTTAGTAAGTTAGTTAGGTTAGAAGGCGGCGGGGTATAGGGAGTGTGGCATATTAACATGCCACGAGTAGTAGCAGAAGGGTTGTGGGCACCGGAAGCGCCACGTAGAGTAGAGGTAGTAGCAGAGTGGTTGTGGGCACTGCAAGCCCCACGTAGGTAGAAAGTAGTAGCAGAGAGTGGTTGTGGGCACCGCAAGCGCCACGTAGATAGAGGTAGTAGTGGAAGTAGAGAGTTAGTAGAGTTCGAGGTAGTAGTGGAGGTGGGGAGTTAGTAGAGTTAGAGGAAGTAGAGAGTTAGTAGAGTTAGAGGAAGTAGAGAGTTAGTAGAGTTAGAGGTAGTAGAGAGTTAGAGAGTTCTAGTTAGAGCTAATAGAGTTAGAGTAAGTAGTAAGCGGAGTAGACTTAGCAGAGAGTTCTAGTTAGAGCTAGTAGAAGTTAGATAGTTAGCAAGTAAATAGTAAGTAGAAGTTAAGTTAGAAGTCGGCGGGTAAGGGAGTATGGCATATTGTCATGCCACGAGTACTAGTAGGAGGGTTGTGGGCACCGGAAGCGCCACGAAGAAAGTAGTAGTAGAAGGGTTGTGGGCACCGGAAGCGCCACGTAGATGGAGGTAGCAGTAGAGTGGTTGTGGGCACCGGAAGCGCCACGTAGAAGGTAGTAGCAGAGAGTGGTTGTGGGCACCGCAAGCGCCACGTGGATGGAGGTAGTAAGCAGAGTGGTTGTGGGTACCGCAAGCGCCACTAGTGCCTTAGTTAGAGGGTTTTAGTTAGAGCTAGTAGAGTTAGAGTTAGTAGAGAGTTGGAGAGTTCTAGTAGAGTTAGGAGTTAGTTAGAGTTAGAGAAGCTAGGAAGTAATGAGTAGTAAGAGAGTTAGATAGTAAGTAGTTAGTAAGTTAGAGAGTTAGATAGTATGATAGCACAGGGGTACCATAAAAGATTAGGGCCTTAGAGAATAGAGGAGTATGAGAGAAGTCTGGAGAGGAGACAGGATGCGAGAGAGAGTGCAGACGAGTGCGATCCAGGTGTGGGGAGAGAGTAAGAGCGGAGTTAGAGGAGAGTTAGAGTGAGAGATTAGAGTTAGAGTGAGAGAGTTTAAAAATTGTGTGAGAGTCCACAATTAGCTCGACACGAGACGTCAGACTGGGTAGCGTTATCATACCCATAGGGAGCGGCCTGGAAAGCCGGCTCCGGAAAAATAACTCCACCCCACACCCGATAGTAGATCGAGTTCCAGCGGAATTGAAGCGCACTAGAGGTTGATGCTATCTTCTCACCGGGAAGATAGCATGGGGGGGAGTGTTAGCGAATCAATTCCACTAACCACCCCACAAAGTTGGGCCAGCGAGACCCTTAAGCAATATTGGGAAGAACGAGGTTGATTGCCAATCAACCTCGTATCACCCCAATAAACGGGGACGACAAACCCCAAAGGGCCTCGCACAATAGAGGTTAGAGGTCAAGATACCTCCGAGAGAGAGAATGACTACTACTACTAGGATCGGCATGCTGCATTGCAGCTGCATTTTTAAGAATGCTGTGCCGGCTTGTCAACAAAATTGCACCGCCACAACTCCCTATCACCCATGACATTTGCTAGATCATCCGCATCTTTAAGGCCAGTGTCCTTTAAGATGCGTCTCAAGAAAGTCATGGGCTGTCCACCATGCTTATTTACTCCATGAGGCTGCCAAAGTACAAGATTATGCACTGGCTGGTCCTCACGGCGAAAGCAATGTCCTGCAAAGCGGAGGCGATTTTGTTCTAGTGTCAAGCTTGGGGGAACCAATGAGACACCTCCAATGTTATATAGTGTCTGGTTGGAGATGTGTGCATTGTACTTGACACAATGTACCCGGCGTAGCATTCTTGTGAATGTGCCATCCAGAGATTTGGTGTCCTCAGCAGTTAGAGCCCAGCATGGACTCCCGTAGAGGAGTACTGGAACTACTGCTGCTCTAAATAATCGGACCTTAAGTTTAGTTTAAGACCTTAAGACCAACACTAGAAGCAGCATGTTCTAATGAGCTGAGGAGCCGCTGGGCTCCCTCTAATGATTCTGAGAGTACTCCTAAGTCATCAGCAAAGTCTAGATCAGTTAGGTACTTGGCAGGATTTCCTCGACTTCTGGAGCCAGTAGGTGGAGTTATCATCACCCCATCATCATTATGATGATCTAAGGACATGCGTAGAACATAGTCAACCACAATAATGAACAAGAATGGTGCAAGTGTGTCTCCTTGGAGGACGCCCCATAACACTTCAAATGGTTCTGTGTCACCGTCAACAGTAGACACAAATGTTGTCGAACCATCGTATACTGATCTGATTGCTGCAATAATTTCATCAGGAATCCCATATAATGAAAGTATGCTGAACATACGTGAGCGAGAGACTGAATCAAAGGCCTTGAAGAAGTCAACAAAGATAACAGCCAGATGCCTGTCTTTCTTTTTTGATAACTCTTCAATTATCCTTCTAAGTGCCAAAATGGGCTCCATGGTCCCACGACCTTTACGGAACCCATTCTGATTTCCACGTAGCAGTCTCTCAATGGGATCCCTGATGCGATTTAATAGAATTCTATTGTATAGTTTGCAGCAATCGAAATCAATGAGATTCCCCGAAAAGAACCATAGAGTGTTGAGAGAATGACAGTAGCAAGGGGAGAACACTCCCAGAGAGATAGGAGGGCGAGTATTAGGTTATTGGCCAATGGGGGGCAAGCATCGACTGAGTAACAAGGCCACAAGTGCAGTAACCTATATATCATGTTGCATGCCCCACTACCGGTCAGTTTACTCAGTAGTCACCAGTTTACCATGGACCGGCGACATAGTTCGACCGTCATTGCGGTGCTGCTATAGGCCTACATATTATTTCTGGTTATTGCTCCTATGCCTGTATGCTATCAATAGTTCATATTATATTATCAGTCTACCAGTTGAACACCGAACTCAAACCTTTTATATTTCATCGACATATCAGCCTGCTGTGACGCATACTTACTAGACCCGGTCGGGCTCCCTCGATCCCGTCACAGTGCTCCTAATGTAAGCGCTGATAAATTCACTTGGGACCATGAAAATAGCAATATTGCGGGATATGCTGATCATGTGAATTGTATTTTAAGTGAAAATTGTTTTTCTAATAGTCTACGGGATTGTAGAGATCCGAACTGTACACAGCATATTACCGAAATTGATGATTTATATAATAATGTAACTAATATTTTATTATCTAGCAGTAAACAGTTTATTAAAACCTCCAACAACTACGGTAATTGTACAAATAATTATAAACATATTCCAGAATGGAATGAACACGTTCACGAGAAACATCAGACCGCCAGAAACTGTTTTAAATTATGGCGCAATATTGGGTCCCCTAAGCAGTGGAATATCTATTATGAATACTTGCGTACTAAAGCGCAATTTAAACGTGCACTACGTACGTGTAAGAAAAATGAAAATACTGTAAGGAACGATAAAATGGCCGATGCTTTACTCAGTGATTCTAATGGTAGTAAAAATTTCTGGAACCAAGTACGTAAACATTGTGTAGACAAAGCTCCAATACCGAATAATAGGTAGTGCAGTTGGATCGAAAAATATTGGTGAGTTGTGGAAATCGCATTTCCAGAATATTTTTAATTGTGTTAACGATGATTCTGAAATACCTAATGTGCAGTTTAAATTAGGAAATATAAATAGTTAATTTATCAAAGAGTATAAACCTGTGATCAGTAATGAAGTATTTGATGTCCTACATAAGTTGAATACAGATAAAGCCATCGGTCCAGATGGATTATCTAGTGAACATTTTATCTTTGGATGTGGTGTCAATTTACTTAATGTGCTCGCTGTGTTATTTAACTCTATTTTTGTTCATGGTTATTTGCCGAAACTCATGATTGACTCATTTATTATACCTATAGTAAAGGACAGGACAGAAGATATCACTAGTAAAGACAATTATACGGGCATTGCAATTGCAACATGTTTTAGTAAATTAATTGAACTCATAATACTTGGCCGATGCTTAGACTGTCTAGATACAACTCATAACCAATTCGGCTTTAAACCGAAATCGGGAACCGAGTTATGTGTCTTCACACTCAAAGAAATTATTAGCTATTATCTTAGTAAAAACTCGAATTTATATATATGTATGTTAGATGCATCAAAAGCTTTTGATCGGATAAATTACGGGATTTTGTTACGCAAACTAATTGATCGTGGTGTGCCATTATATATAGTACGGATTATTAAATATTTTTATAGGGAACAAGCAATGCGAATTAATTGGGACAGTGTATTTTCTTCTGAATTCAAAGTAACTAATGGAACAAAACAGGGCGGAATTTTATCTCCTATTTTCTACAATATTTATGTAAATGAACTAAGTGTTATGCTTACTGATTCTGATGTTGGTTGCTTATTTGGTGATGTTAGGGTTAACCATGTATTATACGCTGATGATTTGTGTCTTTTATCTAATTCTATTCATGGTCTTCAAAAATTAATTGATGTTGCCGTTCTTTTTGCAAATTTAAATTCTATGATTTTTAATAAAAAGAAAACTAAAATGTATGTATTTCATTTCGAGATCCAGTTTGGTTAATAATTTTGCTTCTGTTAATTTATATGGTGAACAAATATCAATTGTTGATAAATTTAAATACTTAGGGCATATATTACATTCAAGTACTGATGATGATCTCGATATTAGGCGACAGACTCAACTTTTATATGCTAGGGCAAATACTTTAATTCGAAAATGCAGCTGTGCGTCACTTTCAGTTAAGGTTATTCTGTTTAGGGCCTTTTGTACTCAGATATATGGTAATGCATTGTGGTGTAAAAATAATTTTTCAGTAACTATACATAATAAATTAAGAGTAGCGTACAATAATTGCATTCGTTTGCTATTTAAACTTCCTCGGCTTAACAGTGACGGTGACCCTACAAGTAATTCATTTGAATGCGGTAAATTAAATTTACCAATGTTTGTACACATACGATATAGATCTGTATCTAGTTTGATCTCGAGGATTAGTAAGTCCGACAACATTATCTTACGTGCTGTGTATAAAATGTGTAACTTTTGCGGATGCTCTAGAGTCACTTGATTAAATTAATTAAAATACATTATTTCGTACCGTACCGTACCTTACATATTCTATTTATATTAACTTTGTGCTTTATTTGTATCTATTTTACTATGTTTCTTGGAATGAATTAAAGAATAATAATAATAATATATCCCAGGGGTCTTTATATCCCACGTCTACACTAAAAACACTGCAATATTATATACAATATATTGAATATTGAATACAATATTCCAATATGGATGTCCCAGGGGTAGAGTTAAATATGGTCTCAGAATTCACAAAGCGCAAAAATAGTCTGGCGTTGTTTAAAAGCAACCGATATGAAGGAGTTGTATTTGCCTATTTAGACCTGTCACTCTATAAAGCCCAACATGATGTAAATCCCCATGGGATAATTTTTTTTAATACCCCCCCACCTCCCCCCCCTCTGCGGGGCAAATGGCAATGTTTTAATTAAGTAAAATATTAAATTGAAGTAGAAGCTTGAAAATACAATAATAAAGAGTTAATTCTATTTTATTTATTAATCAAGCACGCTAAGTAAAAACCTTACCGGTAGGTATGTCAGTGCCAAAGTATGTAAAAAACTAAAAAGCAACAAGACCTAGACGTTGCATGCAATCAGTGATCAGCTGATGGCAGCCTGCTAATCGGTAGGTTTCGCCCCACAACTGAAGGCATTCTCAGGAGGCTAAGCCAGGAAATGTAGAGAGAGATTCCCAAAGGGGGACGGAACAGGTAACGAAATGAAGATATGTCTGTACTGTAACTAACCACTGGGAAGCAGCACCATAAACTTGCATCAGTCACGTTTCTGCTTGTTGATAACCGGCTTGCGTGTTTGGATGTAATACATTTCAAGCTTTTGCAAGACTGGCCGCAATGGGTGTCTAGCAATTACAGTGAAATGTTTAAACAATTCACGCCAGTCAGTCAGCCAATGTGTATTAGGCTCGCTGCGGTGCGTCATGATGTGGTTATGCACAGTCTTACCCTGTTCACTCCCATCATTGGCTGTCCTATCCTGGTGCTGTCTAACGCGTTCAAACAAGTGTTGGATGGTGTGTCCAACATATTCCCCCTTACAAGAGGGACGTACCTATCACTGAACTTGGTGCCCGCAGCAATCCTCTCGTCGAACTGTGACAGAAAGATGTTGGCGAGTATGGGGCCCAATGGAGACCCCATAGCGACACCATCTTTCGGACAGACATACTTGCCATGGTGATCTAGGAATACGACATCCTTGGTGGCTAACAGCATAAGACCAATAAATTGGTCCTTGCTGATTGGCTGGCTGTCCGGATGCCGCTCATACAGTAGATCTGCAGCAAGCTGCCCCGCCTCCCTCAGTGGGAGTAAAAGAGTGCGGTGTCAAACTTGGTTTTGACCGGATTCTTGGCCCCAAGCCTGAGCACCGACTCAACAATCTCAGGTAGGACTATTCCGTCCTCACACCGCACAGTGCCAATAACATTTAGTAAGGGCGTCCCTTGGCTGCCAGCCCACCACCTAAACTTTTCATCCTGGTCAGACCTCCGTCGCTCGAGCTTACCGTGTTGGGTCAGTGGGAATGCCGACTGGTGGATCGGACTCCTTTCCTCCAGAGTTTGTAGCCTCGCTCCGAACGAAGAGGGAATGGAGGAATTTCCTTCGGTTTAGAGGTTTTGTTCTTAAAGCGGGGAACCTTGCGAATGACATGGTTTTCCTGACCCGCTGTAGTGATTGTGTCGTGGTGCCACGGCTCCTAGCCTTTAAGGTACCACCCTCTCAACCATTCGCCGAACCGGAGGCAGGGTTGGCCTTCCAGCGACGGTTGCTAAACACAACCATAGCTCGGAAGGTCACAGAGTTCACTGAAGGCCGTGGAGGACCGAGTAGTAGGTGTGATGGTAAGCTCGAACAACGGAGGTCTGACTAGGATGAAAAGTTTAGGTGGTGGGCTGGCAGCCAAGGGACGCCCTTACTAAACGTTATTGGCACGGTTCGGTGTGAGGACGGAATAGTCCTACCTGAGATTGTTGAGTCGGTGCTCAGGCTTGGGCCCAAGAATCCGGTCAAATCCAAGTTTGACACCGCACTCTTTTACTCCCAGGTGGACTATTTCACCCACACCACCGATGCGGATAAAGTAAGTGTGTCCCACCATGCCCAAATTACGCTCAGTTAATGCGCCTCCAGCGGCAGTCTGATGCTGTCTCTACAACAGCTTGTTATCTGAATCAACAGGGCGTGATTGCTGTGCCATTCGACAAGGGGAATGGGTACTGCATTATGAAGAAGGAGTCGTACCTCGCGAAGGCGGATGCGCTCAACACCGACCCGACAAAGTTTGGTCCCCCACCCGGTCGCCCCAGTGCTGTTAAGATAGATATCTACCATTGGAGGGCGGAGGTTATTCGGGACGAGGTCACCAGAATCGTGGGGAAGGAGAATAAGGAACTTCTGGCCAGGCTATTGCCTCGCAAAGATACCACTCCTCAGTGTGGTACCGCAAGCCTACAGATACTGGGCTCATTCTCAATGCCACTGCGTGTGCCCATGAGTCTCACAAATGCGGTGTGGTTCGAGGTATGTTCCATCGCATCTTTAATGCCAGTAAGGGTGGGGATGGTTCCCAAATCTATACCGCTATTGGGGATGCTAAGAATATTCTTAGCAATAACTAATATACTGATACGATGGTCGAGCATGAGCTAGCCATAGTTCAAGCCGCTAGGGGGCATGCAGGCAGTGGTTCTGTGGGCGAGGCACCAACAGCTGTCCCCACTGAGGTCATTGACCCGGTTGACCAGGCAGCTGCTGATGATTCCAAACCTATTATCTGTAAGTTCGAGTACCGAGGTCTGGCAACTGATCTGTTTGTTCGAAAGTTATGTGGTCTTT
>JAUCBJ010000066.1:0-75806 GCA_032718475.1 Nemertoderma westbladi | reverse complement strand
GAACAGGTTGTGCGACACGGAAATATGGAGGAGGCCGTTACCCCCAATGATATATCCGAGACAGAGAGAGTCAACAGGCCCGACGGGCGGACCGCACCCAACAGGAGAATCTGTACAGCATCCTTCGAACCCATTGGAAGCACAGGCAATGGGAATGGCTACACTAATCGATGCACTGAAGACCAGGATCGAGTTACCACCAGTCGAGCCATTTAAATTCGACGGAAGTAGGCCGGAAGAATACCTGCAATTTCGGCGCATGTACAGCAACGAGATATTAAGTAAGAACTTGATGCAGGCGGAGTGCCTAAAATATCTACAGGTATATACAGGAGGCCCAGCGTACGACATCGTGAGGCAGTATCAGGGCATCGAGGGCGGCTTCACGACTGCATGGCGGGCCCTAGACAGGGAATACGGACACCCGGCCAAGATCATCCGGCAAACCCTGAGGGGTATAACATCGGGTGGCCTACAGGATAACCCCGTTAGCATAAAGAGCGTTTGCGAACAAAGTCGAGAAGGCGTTAATCGTGCTGAAGACGCTAGACGCGCCATACGAACTCAACGCATCTAATAACATCACCACGATAGCGCAGGCACTGGCGATCTGGCTGCGGAGCAAGTGGAGGAAGATCGCCTTCTCCACTCGGGAGAAGAAAGGTGCGGAGCCAGGGCTAGAGGAAATGTCAAAC
Source organism: Nemertoderma westbladi (assembly GCA_032718475.1). NCBI lineage: Eukaryota > Metazoa > Xenacoelomorpha > Nemertodermatida > Nemertodermatidae > Nemertoderma > Nemertoderma westbladi. The sequence goes on along the minus strand of JAUCBJ010000066.1, from coordinate 75,111 downwards.
TTCCTCAACTACGAAGCAGAGTTGATTACAGACCCAGTCTATAGTGAGGATAGTTTGGGGAAGGCGCCAAAGACCGAATACAACAGGCCTAAACCCGAACACAATCCTGCAGATCCATTCCCGAGAGTAAGACAGTCGCTACCACACGCGGCCACACAGGGGACTGCTAGTCCACAGTTAGCTGGGAGTAGGGCCACACCGTGGCAGGGACAGAAAGAAAATAACAACACAAATAAACATAATCCCAACATACCCAGTAGGCCGAGTCCAGATAACCAAAACACTAAACAGGTAGATATAAACCTACGCGCGATACGTGAGGGACTATACAGGGAACGCTATAATCCAGGATTCGAATGTCAATTACATCGGGACGGAACCCATAAGACCATGAGTTGTAAGCACTGGCAAGCGTTGCCCAAACAAGATCGTATAGCCTACACAGACGCAAACGGACTATGTCATCGATGTGTGGTAGAAGGACACAGATCCGGAGAGTGTAGAGAAACAGCAATAGGAGAGGATGAGACTGGAGGCCAAACAATGGCTACAAGCACGACAGGAGTAAGGAGAAAGAGGAAAGTACTACTCGGGGTAGTACCAGTGAAGATAACAGGACGAGGCGGCCGATCAGTCACAACATTAATGCTGGTCGACAGCGGAGCAGCCTTCACGCTGGTGGAGAATTGGGTGGCCGAAGAGATAGGGCTAAAGACGAGGCCGAATAGGATGGCGGTAACTACCGTCTCAAGTAAGGATGAGGTCCTGGAGATGAGGACGGGACGGTGCAAGATATCAGCGATTGCACCGGGATGCGACTATGGGGCGACCATCGACCCCATCCAGGTGATAGAATCGATAAATATCAACGCCAGGCGACCAACCAACATTGAGAGTCGAACAATATAGATTCCTGGACAGTATCGATTTCTCAATACCAGAGGTGGACGTTAGGAAGGTATCCATTATAGTAGGAATGGACTGCCCGACGGCCCACGAGAGAATGCAGACGGTCTTCGGCGAAGACAGACAGCGGGATCCGACGGCGATCCTCACGCCGTTCGGATGGACGCTTAGCGGCCCAGTTAAAACCAAGATTCCATCCAGGGTGACGGAGACATCAGGGTGCATGTTACCAGGCACCGTAGACGCAGAGGACGAAGAGAAGAAACCGGAGATGGTAGATGAGCCAGACGGGGAAGTAACAGTAGGAGAGTGGGCGGAGGAGAATGGATTTGACGCGGAAGACTTAGAGGCAATGGGATGGAACAAGGGTCCCAGCAAGTATCGGTATGGGGATGGAGAGGAGCGGACGGCGAGATGTCCGGAGGACAACCCGGAGGAGCGGACGGCGAGATGTCCGGAGGACAACAGTCGGAGGAGTGCCGGAGGAGTGTCGGAAGGAGTGTCCGGAGGAGTGTCCAGAGGAGTGTCCGGAAGAGACGCCGGTCCGGTTGAGAGGCATACCGACAAGGGGGAGGTCGAGTAAGAAGACAGGATGGAAAGGGATAGGATTACTATTGTTCGTTCTGTTTTGTCTGTTCTTTCAGTTTCTTTCTCATTCTGCCGCCGGGAGACAACCAGATGAAGGGTGGCATTTTGCTGCCAGGAGATCAGGAATTAAGAAGGCGGCGGAGAGACCCGATTTTAGGGTGGCAGAAGAGGGAGAACCAATTCCTGGTGAGTTGGAATTGGCGAGGAGAGTGTGGCGAAGAATAAGAGGACGTACAGGGGGGCAGTGGGAGAGTGCCTCTGGAAGAATCGCTGGAAGTTAGATGAAGTTTAGTCGTCCAATATTTTGGACTGAGGGGGGTGGGAATGAGGGCGAGACGCCCTTCCCACACATAAATAATAAAAATAATTAAAAATAATAAAATAAAGTTAGAAAGTAGAAAGTTAGTAAAGTAGATAGTAGAAAGTAGAAGTAGTAGAAGTTAGATAGTAAGTAGAAAGTCAGAAAGTTAGTAGAAGTAAGTTAGTTAGAAAGTTAGGTAGAAGTTAGTTAGAGTTAGAAGTCGGCGGGTATAGGGAGTGTGGTATATAGACATACCACGGGAGTAGAGGGGTACGTGGTACCGTTAGAAGTCGGCGGGTAAGGGAGTGTGGTATATTAGACATGCCACGAGTAGTATCAGAGGGGTTGTGGGCACCGTAAGCGCCACGTAGAAAGTAGTAGTAGAGGGGTTGTGGGCACCGTAAGCGCCACGTAGAAGAGGTAGCAGAGAGTGGTTGTGGGCACCGAAAGCGCCACGTAGTTAGAGAGTTAGCAGAGGTAGAGAGTTAGTAGAGGCTTAAGAGAGTTAGTAGACTTAGAAGAGTTAGTAGAGCTACTACTACTACTAGGATTGGCATGCTGCATTGCAGCTGCATTTTTAAGAATGCTGTGCCGGCTTGTCAACAAAATTGCACCGCCACAACTCCCTATCACCCATGACATTTGCTAGATCATCCGCAACTTTAAGGCCAGTGTCCTTTATGATGCGTCTCAAGAAAGTCATGGGCTGTCCACCATGCTTATTCACTCCATGAGGCTGCCAAAGTACAAGATTATGCACTGGCTGGTCCTCACGGCGAAAGCAATGTCCTGCAAAGCGGAGGCGATTTTGTTCTAGTGTCAAGCTTGGGGGAACCAATGAGACACCTCCAATGTTATATAGTGTCTGGTTGGAGATGTGTGCATTGTACTTGACACAATGTACCCGGCGTAGCATTCTTGTGAATGTGCCATCCAGAGATTTGGTGTCCTCAGCAGTTAGAGCCCAGCATGGACTCCCGTAGAGGAGTACTGGAACTACTGCTGCTCTAAATAATCGGACCTTAAGTTTCCGATTAATTCTCGGTTACTTCCAAATCCTGGAAAGCCTATTCAAGGCTGCCCATGCCTTTCCCTTACGTATTCGAAGGTCCTCACCTGACTTCCGGATCCATGATCCCAGGTAACAGAAGTCGTCCACATGCTCAAGCATACCATCCTTTGAGCTTATGCTCATCCGATCAGAGACTTGCTGCGGACTTTCAAAGTTAACTGTCAGAATTTTGGTCTTTCTGGAGTTAATAAAAAGACCAACACTAGAAGCAGCATGTTCTAATGAGCTGAGGAGCCATTGGGCTCCCTCTAATGATTCTGAGAGTACTCCTAAGTCATCAGCAAAGTCTAGATCAGTTAGGTACTTGGCAGGATTTCCTCGACTTCTGGAGCCAGTAGGTGGAGTTATCATCACCCCGTCATCATTATAATGATCTAAGGACATGCGTAGAACATAGTCAACCATAGTCTAGTAGAGCTAGAGAGTTCTAGTTAGCGGGTTAGAGAGTTAGTAGAGGTAGAGAGTTAGTAGACTTAGTAGAGTTAGAGAGTTAGGGGGCTGGAGAGTTAGACTTAGTAGAGCTAGTTAGAGTTGGAGAGTTAGTAGAGAGTTAGGAGTTAGTAGAGTTAGGAGTTAGTAGAGTTAAGAGTTAGTTAGAGTTAGTAGAGTTAGAGAGCTAGTTAGAGTTAGTAGTGAGAGATAAGTAAGTAAGTAGTAAGAAGTAAGTAAGTAAGTAGTAGGTAAGAATGATAGCACAGTGTAGATAGCATAAGAACTTAGCACCTTTAGGATGCGAGAGAGAGTGCAGACGAGTGCGATTCAGGTGTGGGGCGAGAGTGGAGTTAGAGTAGAGTTAGAGGAGAGTTAGAGTGAGAAGTTAGAGTTTGAGTGAGAGAGCTTTTTAAAATTGTGTGAGAGAAATCCAGAATTGTCTCAAACCGAGACGCCAGATGTCTTGGTGCAACATAGGTTGCGGTTGCACCAAGAGAGGGTAGTAACATCATACCCAGAGGGAGCGGCCTGGAACGTCGACTCCAAGTAAGAGAACTACACCCCACACCCGATAATAGATCGGCTTCCAGCGGAATTGAAGCGCACTCGAAGGTGATGCTATCTTCTCACCGGGAAAATAGCATGGGGGGAGTGTGAGCGGATTCAATTCCGCCTCACCAACCCTATAAAGTTGGGGAGTGGCGTTTTAAGCAATATTGGGGAATACGAGGTTAATCACAATTAACCTCGTATCACCCCCAATAACGGGGACAACATATAGCCCCAAAGAGCCACACAAAAGAGGTTAGAGGTCAAACCTCTTGGAGAGGGAGAGTAACAGCAGCGGGGGGGGGGGGGGGGGAAGCACTCCCACAGAGGTGGGAGCCGAGAATTAGTATATCAACCAATGGGAGAGGAGAGCATCCGCTAGGTACAGAGGCCAAGGTAGTGTAGAAATAACCAATGTATATATTATCAGCATAGCTCATTTTACCGGTCAGTTTACTCAGTCATCAAGTGCAGTACGGTGACATTTCGTACCGTCACCGCCACTACCGGTACAACATTACTTATTATACATACCTTCTACAACTGTGCTACTATATTATATTTGCGTCAGTTCATTCAAACAATATCAGAACAACAACTAACTATTATCTTTTTCACAACAACGCGGTGAGGCGTAACGAAACAAAACCGGTCGGGATCCACTGATCCCGTCACAGTACCAACAAATCAAGTTGAAGAATAACTGCAGCACGACTGGTTCAATATCGCCGGGGACACTTTTTTCACACTCTTGTAGCTAAAGAATTAAATCGAAATTCTGCCTCAACCAGAAAGAAGGAGGAGTTGAGTCAAACTATATATTTGTTACAAATTTCATACAAGTCCCATTAAAGATGTGTAGAAAAATTTGAGGGGGGTGTTCCGGTCGATGTCACTGAATTTTTTTATTTTTGTCGCCTGTCGCTGTAACCTGATATTTTCCCTGAATTGTTAAAGTGATCGCGTGAAGTGAAGTCTTAAAGAAACTCGCATCTAACTGCCCCTTTCCCTCCAATTGGCATTATATGTAATATAATGTCTGTTAATTATTTTAATTTGCAGTAAAATATACTGAAGTTGTCAACATTATTCTAAGTGTTTTCTCTCGGTTATGTTAAACTCAGGTTTTCTCTACCAGTCTGCCAGTTGATAGTCTGACAGTCTGGATGTCATAATATTTATAGGTAAAAAAGAACAATAAAATAGGTAAAAAAATAATTTGAAAAAATATAGGTAAAATGATTAAAAAAAATAGGGAAAATGATTAAAAAAAATAGGTAAAATGATTTTAAAAAATAGGTAAATGATTTTAAAAAATAGGTAAAATTATTTTAAAAAATGGGTACCGAAAAATAACTGCCATTTAATTTGTGCAGTTTCTATCACTTATAATATATAATGCAATCATTTCGTAGCCTAATGTTACAATTTTAAAATAAAACTACATACATACTTGTTGCAATAACTATTTCCATACTTTACAGTGTGATGATCCGAGTGGCTTTCTTACACGAACAAACGTTAGTGAGTGAGTGAAAATAAAGCCACGAGGATCAGAACACTGTAATGCAATAAGTACTGTATGTAAGTAATTTTATTCCAAAATTTTAATATTACGAAATGACTGTATATATTTTAAAAGTGTTACAAAGTTCGTTCATGTAACAACATACTCGGATCATCACACTGTAAAGTGCTACTTAACACACAAGTATGTAAATAGTTATTAGATATTTGGAATTCTTGCACGGCCAGCTTTCCACTAGCACTAACATAATCACAATAAGAAAACTGCCGTAGCCTACGACTTGTGCAATATCGATTGAGACACTTATTTTAAACGTTTGTAGCTAAAGAATGAAAGCGAAAATAAAAATTCTGGCTCACCCAGCAAGGAGGAGGGAGATGAAACTAACTCTGTTTCAAATTTCTTGCAATCTCATTAAGATTTGTAGACAAATTTGGGGGGGGGGGGGGGCATGTACCTGAATAACGACACTATATTCCAGGACATGGTGTACTTGTGTGTAAAGTAGCAGTACCTAGGTAATAGTATTGGTAATAGTAGGAGGTAATGGTAATTTCAAAGCAGATTAAAAAGTGAGAATCAATCGGGTGTAAACGCTACTCAAACAACCGACAGCCGACAACCACTGCCGACAACACCAAATATGAAAATATAACCTGAGTTGTCGGTTGTCGGCGTAGCGTTTACAGTACACCCGAATCATTCACAGTTTAGTACCTACTGTAGTACCCCAATACATATGGCTGTCCTGCGCCGTCTTCCAATTTAACGTTTATAAGCCGGCGTAGTATTCTTGCATTAACGTTGCATTAGAACAAGCCTTATATAGATTGCATAGTGGTGGCACAAATAAGCTCCGTAAGTGATAAACATAATATTCAAGAATAAAATGGTGTTTTATTAAATATTATTGAATAGCTTCGTGCAGATACAAAACCCTGTAACTTCGAACGCCCATATCGGCTATTTTTCAACGAAATTCAGATTTTGACATATCTGGAATCCTACAATCACTACAAATCACTATAAGATTGAAGAATAACTGTAGTGTAACTGGTGAAATATCGTCGGATACACTTTGTTCAAATGCTTGTAGCTAAAAAATGAAAGCGAAAATAAACATTCTGAGGGGGAGGAGGGAGGAGAAACTATCTCGGATTCTTCGCTGCGTCTAGTGGGACGTTGTGCGACACTTCTAAAGTTTGTTGATACGGCGTGTACGGGCAAACTGAAATGGACCTCTGTTTTTAATACCAGTTAAACGCACACAGAACGCACCACTCATTGAAATTTTGGGAAAGACGGTTTTCGTATTATGTAAAGGCCTTTCCTATATACGCTATCGTCCTGCGCGAAGGCCCCAATTCCCATACCGTGTAATTTTATTGTATAAAATATCCAAGTAAACTGCGCGCTATGGAATCGGTATGCTAGTATGGATCCGGTGTAATCGCCATTTTTATATAAAAATGTCGTTTACAAAGGGGCAGTATTATCAAACCAAATACGTTTTGAAACTTCCTGAGATTTCATTAGTTTTGTTATACAGTATACTGTAGGCATACTTAAAGTAATTATATATTACAGCAAGTTTATATTAGGAGAAAATGTCAAACGTTACACTTCAACACTCTTAAGAATTACAAATATATTTCACAGATTCGATTCAATTTTCCCTTCATGTCATAATCCTTGGCTAGTTCAGTTAAATCTTGCAAAGTGAGCAAAATTATTTCTTTTCGTGCTTCGCTGCCTTTGGGTAGAAACCAAAAAACTCTTAGGTGTCGGACGAGACGCACTAAGGGGAGTTGAGAAACCTTCTTCTCCTCGTTTTCATGTTTAGAAGAAGTGCAATCAGGAACCAAGAAATTGTAATTTCCATTTATTGGCGGGAACATCGGCATCATTGTAAACCAGTCGGCCGGTGAGTCATTATCTGTCACCAATATATTATGCGATTCTAGAATCTTTAGAACATGTTTTTTAATGTGATTTTCCTCAGCTATTTGGGTTAGTTCTCGCAAAATCATTAAAATGAGTTCACTATATGCAGCATCGTCACCTTTGGGAAGTAGCCATAGGACACGTAAATACCTTGATATGCGCACCAATGCAGGTTCCTCGTCTGACGGAAATTGCTTTCTCAATGAATTCAATGACCTATCTATTTCCATATATGACATATTTGCACTGGAGTTTAAGGTGCCGCTTATGTTGCCAGTTTCCTTAATAAAACTTGATCCTTGTGTTATGGTATCTTTATTATGGCCACTTCCAACAGTCTCTACCCAGTGCAGCTCACCACACGAGTAATCTCCACCATCATTGATATTGTCAGTAGTGTAGGTTTCGAAATTATTTGCATGTTCACGGTATTTCAAATTTTCATTTATTAACGATTCATTCTCTGAGATAAATAAAGTTTTTATTAATGTATGAATAAGTAATATATTTAGCAGTAATAATAATAATATTGACAAATCATGAAAAAATAAACATGATGATAAATTGAGTAGTTAACGCCGAGGGATATTACTTGATGAAGGACGCCCTTTACAATTACTGACGATTTTAATAAAGTGTATAGAACATTTCCCTGCTTAATGACCGAGCTGTGGCACCTAAATAGTAAGCGAGTTAATGTAATGGAACGATGCCTTTCGTGGCGTAAGCATACTCAAATTATAAATATATGACGAGTAAGGGTCTTGTTAGTTAGTTTTAGTTCTGGTTAGTTTTGGTGCATTATGAATTTCCGCTAACGAAGCTCAATTTCTACCATTCTGCCTCATTACACAGCTAATATCTATATTAAAATAGTCATAACTACAGTATCATATCGGTATCGGTTTTGTATATATCTTTTTAGGCTTTGAATTGTTTTTTTTTAGTTAAATTTTATTAATATTGTGTTTAATAATATACCACTGAAGACGCGCGGGAAGCGTGAAATAGCTATATGGTAAACTAACAATATTTTATATTAGCCGTGACTCAAGACCCTTACTCGTCATATATATTTATAATGTTCTTCTAAGTATTATTCGACCTGCAATTTTTTGATAACAATTAACTGAAATCATTACATCACAGACTGAGGAATACAAAATAAATGCGTAAAACTCATAGCAAGGAAATAAAAAATATATGTATAAATTGTTAAAGTTAGTAATATTATAATATAAGAGTATTATTATTAAAGTTTATAATATAATTGTAATTAATTATGTTAGAATTAATAATAGCGAGGTATAGGTAATTGCCTATTTTACGTACCCGATTCCACTTCTGGGTCTGAGTGTGTATTATGGAATTCCTTAACTTGATTTATTTCCTCCTTTTTTTCTTCAAAGTCGTCTAAATGTTGATTTTTTAACCGTTCTTTCGCTAAAAATTAAATAAATAGTTTATGAGGATTTATTCTAGGAAATAAACATAGCAGCTTTGTCCCCCCTAAAATATTATAAAAATCAACATAAGCATGCGTTCGTTATTCCAAGAATGTCATACTGCACTTCCAACATGGATGTTACCAGTTCGATCCCACATGAACTACTAGGTCAGGTCAAGTCTATTGGGTTATTGATCCAGGATACCTGCCTCCCTCCAAGCAGCAGAAAGGAGTAGCGACCTTTTTTTTAGCTGCATAGACCCTCTTACAAAAGGCTTCATTATCTGGTCTTACAATATGACCCCATTGTTCCTGCTCCGGGGTAAATGACCTATGTAATTATCTAGCGGGGTATATGGCCTGATCACGCAGGATGGCAATCTACCAATAGCTGGTCTGGTCAGGAGTAGAGTGCTATAATTCCCTTCAGTCTGTAGTCTACATCGAACGGCACCTGTCAACAAGGGTACAAGGCATGGCCCTTCAGATGAGCTGCTTAGTCAATGATGGATCATCTGCATCAGAGTAACCGTGGGTGATGAGACCAATGTCTGAGTACACTGCGACACCCACCCTGTGGACTATCAATCCACGCGGTGGCATTTCCGTCTAGGGTCTAGAGCGTCAAACGTTTAATTTGGAGGTGTACCGGTTCGATCGCACCCGACCATCAAAGTTGATTGACCTAACCTCAACATAAAATTGCAAATGCAAAATAAGGTTGCTAAGACATTCTGGAAAATAAAATATAAGGTGGCGGAATATCTTACATGAATCACCTTGGAGTACTGACTGCGTTTTGGACACCTTGGAGTACTGACTGCGTTTTGGACACCTTGGAGTACTGACTGCGTTTTGGACACCTTGGAGTACTGACTGCGTTTTGGACACCTTGGAGTACTGACTGCGTTTTGGACACCTTGGAGTACTGACTGCATTTTTTCTTGCCCATAAACCGTTGTATCAACTGAGCCAATCAGAGCGGATTATGAATTTACAACTGTTTTAACTTTTGACCGATTTGAGATGCCAAACTCTATGCGACTTTTTGGTCTACGTACATAAGAAGGTGATTGGCTTTTTTTCAGCTGTTTTTCTGTAAGGTTTGAATTATAAATATTTGATATATTATATATTATAAATACTTTTTTCCACGCCTTTTGGTTCCAAAACTTCTAACTGTTCATTCCCTAAAAAATTACAACTATAATTTTTGAAGTTTTATTGTAAAAAAATAAAAAAAATTATTATTATTATTATATTAAAAAAAGATTATCAAGGTGGTCTGATTGTTTGCTATTCACCCACTATTCACCATCACCCACGTCGTTGCCACAGTAGAGGGGGTGGAGGCTAGTTTCTACTTAGTTGGTTAGTTAAAAGTCTCTATTTCTACCCAATCTACTAGCAGCTACTGATGGATTGGATCCGCATGAATTATTAACTTTGCTGGGTTACTAATGCCTGTTTTCAGCGATATTCAGCATCGCTATCGCATTGGTCTCCAGCGACAGTGACAACCGAAATTCAGTCCATCTCCAAGATTTAATATCTGGAAATGGATAGTTTCCGGCTGCGACCCAGTTCAAGAAGCGAACTGGAATGTTGTGGACTCATACTGAACCAAATGGCCATAAGTCCAAGATAGCTCATGTTATGTTCTGATTCTTATGAAATACAGGAGCTCAGTACAAGACTGCACTGGATTTACTCTTCGCTCCTTCTCCAGTGATCCCGCCTCATTGTGGATAAGGTAAGAATTAGTCTCCGCGTTAGCAGAACAAAGATTTGTCTTCCCAAGGCTTTATTGGTCCTCTCTGTTGTAACAGCCCAGAGAGAGATTCAGCTTCACACTATACAGCTGAGCAACAGATATAAGAATCTCGTTGTTGGTGAGAGGGCAGATCACTGTGAGGGATACTCCATTCACAGAGGCGGTGAAGGCGACCGATGCAGTAACAATTCCTGTATACCCTCGAAGGAGAAAAAAAGGAGCAGTAACATAGGAGCTTATCAACCACCATGGTGATGCCATCAATGATGCCGATGACAGCAGACAATAAGCCCGTGCATGTAAATTGATCAACTTGCAGACTGGGAGGCAAGACGAACTACCTAACACTGTTCGGATCTCTTCGAGGAATCCCGTTGAACTCGATTGCTACAAAGCTATACAATAGAATTCTATTAAATCGCATTTAGCACTTAGAAGGATAATTGAAGAGTTGTAAACAAAGAAGGAAAGGCATTTGGATCATGTTGACATTGTTGACTTCTTTCAGACCTTCGATTCAGACTCACGATCACGTATGTTTAGAATACTTGCATTATACGGGATTCATGAGGAAGTAGTCACCACTATACGATCGGTTCGCGATGTGTCTACCATTGATAATGACATTGATCCATTCGAAGTTTTATGGGGAGTCTTCCAGGTTGACATATATGCACGAGTCTTATTCAAAATTGTGGAGCATATAACAATGGTCAAATAACAAATTAATTTCAACAGTTGCAGCTCCATCCCATCCGTGTCGCAAACAAGAAAACGAATCCCACATTTTTAAGAACAGTATCTTTTCAAGCAGCAATAATTTCATAGGTTCATTGGCGTTCATTGAATCCTGCTCATAACCCTTTACTAGCAACCCTGTTTATAATAATCTTTTTAATACAGTTAAATAATACATTACATTAGCACCACATCAACAAAATAAACATATATTTGGATCTAGGACACTTCCCCCCCGGACACTTCTCCCCCCCGGACACTTGCCCCCCGGACACTTCCCCCCCCCAGTTAAAGTGTTAAAATTAATCTGGGTGCATCAAAGCAATAAACAAAAGTTAAAGATGGTTACAGGACAAGTTGTATCTAGACAAGTTTTTTCAAAATTATAAAAGAAACATTTTTTATAGTCAAATTTTGTTTGTTTTTCTTTTAATTCCTTTAATGTTCTTTTAATTTCTTTTAATTGGGGCTGCCGCCCCCAAACCCCCGCTTTTTTTGTTGGGGGCTGCCGCCCCCAAACCCCCGCTTCTTTTCTTGGAGGTTATCGCCCCCAGACCCCGGCATTTCCCTGAGTGCCCGTGGTGAAAGACTTAAGACCACTTTGAAATAATTAATTCATGTTTGTATCATCAGATAATAAATTGACTAAGCCTAAAGTAGGAGCTGTATTGAATGTTAACCAATTTAATATATAAATTACTACAATATTATATAATTCAACAAAATCCTATTAAAAATATTGCAAGTAACCAGGAAATTTAATATGTAGTGTGTATAATATCTATATAGTATGAAGGGTAGTAATATGTATATCAATATGTAATGCTGAACACAGAATACAGGTCGACGCATGTCGATTTTACCCTGGAGAGGTATAATTTTGATTGCAACAATAATATTCATCCTCATCTGCTACAATTTGAAGAAGACTATTACATAATAATACCTATAATTAAAACAATTAATTATTATAATTCTATAGTTAATAAAAACAGTATATCATTCCGGGGATGGAATTTATAGGTCATCTAATATAATTAATTGTTTAAAGATTAGCAAACAATACGATGTAATTGCATTGATAAAACCCATAAATAAAACTTGGATATAAAATGTAAAATCGGGATGCAAAAGATCACTTTCTGAGCTACGAAAGGAAAATTGGATACAACTTATCTGGATACAAGCGGTCCGTTTACCTTACAAAATGAAAAATACGAATGTGCGAAGTTAAGAACAGTCGGGGGGGAAGTGTCCGCGGGGGGAAGTGTCTGGGGGGGAAGTGTCCGGGGGGGAAGTGTCCTACTTGAACGGGGGGGAACTGTCCGGGGGGGAAGTGTCCGGGGGGGAAGTGTCCGAACACCCATATATTTATTTAGGCCTATTTACAATACTCGGATCAACTCCATTTGATTACATTGAATTCGTATTCACATAGCAAGAAAATTAACATTAGCGGCATTCTCGAAAAAAGTATGAATATTTTCTTTCAAAATTTTATAAATATACCACCAGATATATTGTTACCACATTTTAGTTAATTTCCTTTAAAAATGGCCGAGATATCTAGTATGCAGTAAAAATGGCTATTTGTGTTATGGGTGAATGAGTGGTTTTATATTATTATAAGTTTTGACGTAATTGCTAACTTTGCAAAGCTGTGCTCAACAAAGGTTGAAATGAATGGTGGGATACATTATTGGCGTAATTCTCATACCTCACACACGTAATGCTTATACCTCACACATAAAATGCTTATACCTCACGTAATATATAACAGTTTATAACATTTTTACGTACCTAAAACTCCTTCGAGCTCTGACTGGTTTTCATTCTCGTTCGTTGACTGAACTGAGTAAATCACAGCTGATTGCGAATTTACAACTCCTTTGCCTTTTGATGTGTCTCTTCTAAAACCAATACCAACTTCTATACTACTTGCTGGTCTTTGTTTATTGCCTGTACTATTGTGTAAATTAGAAGATGATTGACTTTGTATCAGTTGTTGTTTTCTAGATTTTGAGTCATGCACATAAGAAGGTGATTGACTTTGTTTCAGCTGTTCTTTTGCAGGTTTTGAGTCATGTACATAAGAAGGTGATTGACTTTGTTTCAGCTGTTCTTTTGTAGGTTTTGAGGTATGTACATAAGAAGGTGATTGACTTTGTTTCAGCTGTTCTTTTGTAGGTTTTGAGGTATGTACATAAGAAGGTGATTGACTTTGTTTCAGCTGTTCTTTTGTAGGTTTTGAGTCATGTACATAAGAAGGTGATTGACTTTGTTTCAGCTGTTCTTTTCTAGGTTTTGAGACATGTAAATAAGAAGTTGATTGACTTTGTTTCAGCTGTTCTTTTGTAGGTTTTGAGGTATGTACATAAGAAGGTGATTGACTTCGTTTCAGCTGTTCTTTTCTAGGTTTTGAGTCATGTACATAAGAAGGTGGTTGACTTTGTTTCAGCTGTTCTTTTGCAGGTTTTGAGGTATGTACATAAGATGGTGATTGACTTTGTTTCAGCTGTTCTTTTGTAGGTTTTGAGGTATGTACATAAGAAGGTGATTGACTTCGTTTCAGCTGTTCTTTTCTAGGTTTTGAGTCATGTACATAAGAAGGTGGTTGACTTTGTTTCAGCTGTTCTTTTGCAGGTTTTGAGGTATGTACATAAGAAGGTGATTGACTTTGTTTCAGCTGTTCTTTTCTAGGTTTTGAGTCATGTACATAAGAAGGTGATTGACTTTGTTTCAGCTGTTCTTTTCTAGGTTTTGAGTCATGTACATAAGAAGGTGATTGACTTTGTTTCAGCTGTTCTTTTGTAGGTTTTGAGGTATGTGCATAAGAAGGTGATTGACTTATTTTCAGCTGTTCTTTTCTAGGTTTTGAGTCATGTACATAAGAAGGTGGTTGACTTTGTTTTAGCTGTTCTTTTGTAGATTTTGAGATATGTGCATAAGAAGGTGATTGACTTTGTTTCAGCTGTTCTTTTGTAGGTTTTGAGGTATGTACATAAGAAGGTGATTGACTTTGTTTCAGCTGTTCTTTTGTAGGTTTTGAGGTATGTGCAGAAGAAGGTGATTGACTTTGTTTCAGCTGTTCTTTTCTAGGTTTTGAGTCATGTACATAAGAAGGTGGTTGACTTTGTTTTAGCTGTTCTTTTGTAGATTTTGAGATATGTGCATAAGAAGGTGATTGACTTTGTTTCAGCTGTTCTTTTGTAGGTTTTGAGTCATGTACATAAGAAGGTGGTTGACTTTGTTTTAGCTGTTCTTTTGTAGATTTTGAGATATGTGCATAAGAAGGTGATTGACTTTGTTTCAGCTGTTCTTTTGTAGGTTTTGAGGTATGTACATAAGAAGGTGGTTGACTTTGTTTCAGCTGTTCTTTTGTAGATTTTGAGATATGTGCAGAAGAAGGTGATTGACTTAGTTTCAGCTTTTCTTTTCTAAGTTTTGAATTATGTAAATAAGAAGGTGATTGACTTTGTTTCAGCTGTTCTTTTGTAGGTTTTGAATTATGTGCATAAGAAGGGGATTGACTTAGTTTCAGCTGTTCTTTTGTAGGTTTTGGATTATGTGCAGAAGAAGGTGATTGACTTAGTTTCAGCTTTTCTTTTCTAAGTTTTGAATTATGTAAATAAGAAGGTGATTGACTTTGTTTCAGCTGTTCTTTTGTAGGTTTTGAATTATGTGCATAAGAAGGTGATTGACTTTGTTTCAGCTGTTCTTTTGTAGGATTTGAATTATGTGCATAAGAAAGTAATTGACTTTGTTTCAGCTGTTCTTTTGTAGGTTTTGAATTATGTGCATAAGAAGGTGATTGACTTTGTTTCAGCTGTTCTTTTGTAGGATTTGAATTATGTGCATAAGAAAGTAATTGACTTTGTTTCAGCTGTTCTTTTGTAGGTTTTGAATTATGTGCATAAGAAAGTAATTGACTTTGTTTCAGCTGTTCTTTTGTAGGTTTTGAATTATGTGCATAAGAAGGTGATTGACTTTGTTTCAGCTGTTCTTTTGTAGGATTTGAATGATGTGCATAAGAAAGTAATTGACTTTGTTTCAGCTGTTCTTTTGTAGGTTTTGAGGTATGTGCATAAGAAGGTGATTGACTTTGTTTCAGCTGTTCTTTTGTAGGATTTGAATGATGTGCATAAGAAAGTAATTGACTTTGTTTCAGCTGTTCTTTTCTAGGTTTTGAGTCATGTGCATAAGAAGGTGATTGACTTTGTTTCAGCTGTTCTTTTGTAGGATTTGAATTATGTGCATAAGAAAGGGATTGACTTTGTTTCAGCTGTTCTTTTGTGGGTTTTGAATTATGTGCATAAGAAGGGGATTGACTTTGTTTCAGCTGTTCTTTTGTAGGATTTGAATTATGTGCATAAGAAAGTAATTGACTTTGTTTCAGCTGTTCTTTTGTAGGTTTTGAATTATGTGCATAAGAAGGGGATTGACTTTGTTTCAGCTGTTCTTTTCTAGGTTTTGAGTTATGTTTTACTGTTACATTGGTATAACTCCTTTCCAGCCTTTTTTGTTCACAAGCATCTAAATGTTGATTTCTCCGCTCATTCCCTAAAAAAATTATTGTATAGTTTGTTTGTGTGGATTTATTTTAAGGCAATCAAAAAATGATAAATTTTTATCAATAAATACTACTACTGCTACTACGATCGGCATGCTGCATTGCAGCTGTATTACATATATATTAAGACTGCTGTGCCGGCTTGTCAATCAAATTGCGCCGCAACAACTCCCTATCACCCATGACATTTGCTAGATCATCTGCATCTTCCAGGCCAGTGTCCTTTAAAATGCTTCTCAAGAAAGAAAAGTAAAGCTGTCCACCATGCTTATTCGCTCCATGAGGCCGCCATAGGTCAAGATTATGAACTGGCTGGTCCTCACGGCGAAAGCAATGTCCTGCAAAGCGGAGGCAGTTCCGCTCAAGTGTCGAGCTAGGGGAAACTAATGGAACACCTCCAATGTTGTATAGAGTCTGATTGGAGATGTGTGTATTGGTGTTCATTGTACTTGACACTATGAACCCGGCGTAGCATTCTTGTGAATGTGCAATCCAGAGATTTGGTATCCTCTGCAATTAGAGCCCAGCATGGACTCTCCCATAGAAGAGTACTGGTACTACAGCCATAAATAATCGAACCTTAAGGTTCCGTTTTATTCTATGGGACTTCCAAATCCTGGACGTAGGCCATGCCTGGACTGACTATTTAACGCTGCCCATGCCTTCCCCTTACGTCTTCACCTCACTTTCGGATCCATGATTCCAAGTAGCAGAAGTCATCCACGTGCTCAAGCTCAAGCTCTTGAGGGCTGTCGAGGTTCACTGTAATGATTTTTGTCTTCTTGGTGTTTACAAAAAGACCAACACCAGAAGCAATCTGGTCCAATGAGCAGAGGAGCCTTTGGGCTCCCTCTAGTGATTCTGACAGTACCCCTAAGTCATCAGCAAATTCAAGATCAGTAAGGTACTTTGCTGCATTTCCTCTACTTCTTGTGCCTGTAGGGGGTGTTCGTGTTAGTATCACCCCACCCTTAATAAGACGCTCTAAGGACATGCGTAGAACATAATCAACCACAATTATGAACAAGAATGACGCAAGTGTGTCTCCATGGAGGACTCCCCGTAATACTTCGAATGGATCTGTGTGGCACCATCAACAGTAGACACAAATGTTGTCGAACCATCATATACTGATCTGATTGCTGCAATAATTTCATCAGGAATCCCATATAATGAAAGTATGCTGAACATACATGAGCGAGAGACTTAATCAAAGGCCTTGAAGAAGTCAACAAAGATAACAGCCAGGTGCCTGTCTTTCTTTTTTGATAACTCTTCAATTATCACTCTAAGTGCCAGAATAGGCTCCATGGTTCCACGACCTTTACGGAACACATTTTGGTTCCCACGCAACAGTGTCTCAACAGGATCCCTGATGCGATTTAATAGAATTCTGTTGTATAGCTTTGCAGCAATCGAGATTAGCGAAATTCCGCGAAGAGATCCACGGGTTGTTAGGTTGCCATTCTCTGGGGCTGGGACCAAGACTTTTAAAGACCTAAGGGGGCACGCCATCTACTCCACTGGCACGATTGGTCTTGATTCTCCTAGCTGCAGTCTTGATTTCAGCAAAGGAGATGTCACCAATGGGGATACCTGTGAGCGCAGACTCAGATACATGATGTACATCAAAGTTATCAGGCAAATCCCTGTCATTGTTTAGAAGCTTTTCAAAGTGGGCCTTCCAACCATTGAGGAGTTCAGCTGGAGATTCAGCCCTAACCTTGGTGGTTGGTTGGCTTTTCCTCCCAGTGTGCAGGTTTATTGATTTCCATGCCTGGGCTGATTGCCTGCTATCATCGACATTGTTAATGGCATCAACCTGCTTATTGATAAGCTCCTTCAGATAATCAGAGTACTGCCTGTTAAGGTACCAGTCGAATATTGGAAACTGTTGACATTAATGTCCGAAGGTCGAATTTGGCATCGTTTTGGAAGCTATTTCTTATTGAAAATATTTATTGTCAGATCCTCACCGTAAAGTTAAATATAAAGATTGCCATTGAGAATTAGTTTCCAGGTGCCAAAGTATGTCACCAAAACAATGGGAAATATAGGGCGGAGGAGAAGTGGACGCGAGAAATGCTCACACCTCCTCACCAATAATGTAATAGTTCGACTAACCTGAAAGTGTTGTATGAACTATCCTATTCACAAATGATTGAGAATTTTTGTCTCTTTTGCCCTTGGATCGATTTGAGTAACCATCTTCTATACTACTTCTTGGTCTTTGTTTTTGTCCCCTACAACCTTCAACATGAGAAGAGGTTGGTTGACTTTTTGATACGCGTTTCTTTGCATTTCTTGTACGTCGTGAGTTAGTATTCTTACCAACTGTAGTGTCGCCATTTTCCAAATTTATTTTATTACTGGACTTTAATTGTTGATTCGGTAACCATTTATTTTCTGTTTACGAAACCAATTAAATTTTATTACTGTAAGAGTTAAAATAAATAATTAAATATACGGTTATTGTCTAAATAATTAAATAAAGTGCTCATACCTTTACAATTTTAAAGATTTAACTTAAACAAAGACAGGCTAATTTAACAGTGTTCTGGAATACTAGGGAATACATTAGGTTCCACTCTAAGTGCATCGAAGAAAGAGTCATTGAGAAGTTAATGTCCCGCTCGTTCCAGTATAGAACTGCCATGTTGTGGGTCCGATTGGCTATCTTTGTTATCCCTTTGGTTCCGTGGTACACTGTATACATTGCTATTTATTATGCATTATAACTTTGTGTAAAATTTTATGTGATATTTTTTATGTTATAGAAAAATGTTACCTACGTATTATTATTTAGGGTCAGAAAAAAATTAATTTAGGATCAATAAAAATACAACAATTTGGGGGCAGGAATTTCAATCTTTTAATAAACGGGACCGCATTTCGCCGGTGCTGAACTGTAAGCGCCCCATTATGGCCTGCCTCACATATGCATGCATCTTGTTCCCATTCAGTAGTGGTTTAATTCAAATCAAAATTAAAAATGTATTTGTATGTTGCAGAAATTAGTAGGCCTATTCATCCACGATTCCCATTTGAATAACAGACCGTAATGAGGATCGTGTAATTAATTACTTTTAAATGTTTAGGTCCCTATACAGTTCACATCAGTGTTTCAGCCAACGTGTATATGGCTCGCCGTAGCCCTGTGTTGGTTTTCCAGTCCTACAATGTTCGTCCTCATCTTTAGTCATCCCATCCTCGTGCCCTTAGAATGTGGATGTTTTGGATGGTTTGCCCAATATATTCCCACTTACAAGACTTAAAATTATAAATAAATAAAGTTAATAATAAAGTAAATAAAGCAATAATATCTTCACATGGATTTACTATACAGTAACGTCATCAGTGTTGTGCAATCTGAGTCTCTGTCAGGGCGTTGTCTCTACCTAAAGCTGAGAGCTTTAGATGAGCAAGCCGATAGGAAAATCAGTTCGGTCTGTTCCTATTGGCCGAGAGGCCTGCTGTGTCTCTACAGTGTTTGGGACGAGCCACGGTGGTACATATCTCATATATGTAGATACAGTATCACTACACTACAACTACAGTAAATGCGTCTATCATCTATCGCCAATTCATTATCCTTGAGATTTCTTACTGATAACTTATAACTAATAAAACAACTTTTTAGCACTTTATTCATATCTGTACCATGAGAGCCTTTTTGATGAAAAGGGCCTTATTTAATTGTAAAATATCGTGCTGCTCGAAGGCTTCTCAAAAATCAGCCTAGCTCTTTACGTTTTGGCTATTAACTTGAGTTTAGGAAAATAAATGAGAAAACTGCTTGCAGATTTGAAATCTCCAATAAATTCGGCTCAAGTTTTTTGTCAATTTCCAAAATAGATATTATGATTAGGCCTATTGTATCTTTATTTGCATTCACCTTAAGTTCTTTCGTGTAACAAACCATAAACAGATCAGAATAAATTGAAAAGTGCAACATAAAATATAGTTAGTATCAATATAAATTGCTACGCCAAACAATATCATATTTAGACGTGAGGGTAGGTCTATCTACATACCTGATTCCTTACGGTTGTCGGATTCTCCATCTTCTGATCTCCGAGACCCAAATCGACTTGATTTATATCTGAACCCTTTCACATTTGAGTTTCGTTTAAACTTTCGTTTAAACTTTCGTCTACTTCTTTGATTAGTGCCGCCAATTGTAGACGTCTTTGCAGGTTTATAATTCTTTGCGATAGCATTGTGTAGCAGAGGTAGTTGAATGCGTTCGTTTTGTTCATCTGGCGTCGGATGGAGAGATGTATTTACAGTGTAATTGTTTACCGCAGGTTCGTCTGTCTCTTCGTTGACTATATGCGAACAACTTGTTAGTGATAACGTCCCCTCCTCTTCTATATTTTTCAAAGAAACTCTATGAGGATATGAGACTCCATTTGATTTATATTTTGAATCTTTATTATTCTCTTGTAACGCTAGATTAATTACTGTTAAAGAAATATTCAAATATATAGCAGATTGTGGGCCACTCTATACCAACCAACTTAATTTAGGCCATATTTAGTTTATTGCAGAACAATAACTTTGTAGTGACTGCAGTGCAGTTGACTTAGTCAGTCAAACATTTTCTTGTAGTTTTATTACAGGCCAAATAGGTACCGGTGGGTAATCTACACATCATATCAGATATTTTGTTATAGTAACTTTTGCTAATTGTTTTATTAATTTCTTATAACTTTTTGTTGGGCACAGCTTTTTGCATTCTGCAATAACGTCCAGGTGGATTCGAACTGGTGACCTCCGAGTTGGAAGTCTGACGCTCTAACCATTCAGATAGCGGCTCAGGTAAAAGATAGACCTGGAAATACTATCTGATACCTTGTATGTCCGCAATTTACCTCCTCATGGCCTCCGATCTGTCAATACCATCATATGCTGCCACTGTGCTCAACCCTACGGTACTTGGCCGTCTTTCGCTACAATGAAAGGGTAGTGTATATTAACCATGAACCATCACAGTCACAATGGCATAAATTAGTAGCTAGAGTATATAATTAATCATTGTGGCCGCGATGGTTCACGATTAATATACATACTAACCTTTCATTGTAGCGAGTGGTTAAAGACTACCAAGTACTGTAGGGTTGATCACAGTGGCAGCATATGGTGGTATTGACAGATGGGAGGCCATGAGGAGGTAAATTGCGGACACAAGGTATCAGGTAATATTACCAGGTCTATCTTTAACCTGAGCCGCTAGCTGAACAGGCTGCTTCTAGTGTTGGTCTTTTTATTAACGCCAAAAAGACCAAAATGTTGACAGTTAACTTTGAAAGTCCTCAGCAAGTCTCTAATCGGATGAGCATAAGCTCAAAGGATGGGTAATGCTTGAGCATGTGGACGACTTCTGTTACCTGGGATCATAGATCCGGAAGTCAGGTGAGGACCTTCGAATACGTAAGGGAAAGGCATGGGCAGCCTTGAATGGGCTTTCCGGGATTTGGAAGTCACCGAGAATTAATCGGAAACTTAAGGTCCGATTATTTAGAGCAGCAGCAGTTCCAGTACTCCTCTATGCTGGGCTCTAACTGCTGAGGACACCAAATCTCTGGGTGGCACATTCACAAGAATGCTACGCCGGGTTCTCTGTGTCAAGTACAATGCACACATCTCCATCCAGACACTATATAAAATTGGAGGTGTCTCATTGCTTCCCCCAAGCTTGACACTAGAACAAAGCCGCCTCTGCTTTGCAGGACATTGCTTTCGCCGTGAGGACCAGCCAGTGCATAATCTTGTACTTTGGCGGCCTCATGGAGTGAATAACATTAATTAAATAACACTGGCCTTGACGATGTGGATGATCTAGGAAATTTCATGAGTGATAGGGAGTTGTGGCGGCGCAATTTGGTCGACAAGCCGGCACAGCATTCTTAAAAATGCAGCTGCAATCAGCATCTCGATCCTAGTAGTAGTTGTAGTAGTATTGATTATCTGATGACTAAATTGACGAGATCGTCAGCAATGTGGTGTTATGACGGCAGAGCCAGAAAGAAAGCCATTCCAAACCAAATCTTTCGGCCTGAGTCAGTAAACACTTTCCAAGATAATTTGTTGTGATAAATGCTTTTGAAAACAAAATATCAATTAAATTGATCAATTAAATAAAAATACAATATTCGTTTTTTATTTGTTGTAAGTCACTTTTTTTGTCATAGTCGTTAAAAAGTTTCACAAAAAAAACACTTTTTTGTCAACATAAAAAGTAATGTTGAATTAAATTTCAAAGTAATTTCAATGACGATGACATTGATTTTTTATACTAGCTAGTTTTTGCTTTTTGTTAGTTTTTTTTATAAATGTTATAGAACACGTGTTAGCTATCAATTTTGATAAATGTTTTTGTTTTAGAACACATTTTTTTGTTCTAGTAAAATGTACCAAAATCGCACTGGACCGGAACTCTTCATCGCAACCCACCTAGCAGAAACACGCAATCGCCCACCCCCTAGAAACACACAATCGTCCACGCCCCAGTAACACAGAATCGCCAACCCCCTAGAAACACACAATCGTCCACGCCCCAGCAACACACAATCGCCCACCCCACAGTAACACACAATCGCCCACCCCCTAGAAACACACAATCATCCACGCCCCAGTATGACACAATCGCCCACGCCCCAGCAACACACAATCGCCCACGCCCCATTAACACACAATCGCCCACGCCCCAGCAACACATAATCGCCCACGCCCCAGTAACACACAATCGCCCACGCCCCAGCAACCTACAATCGCCCACGCCCCAGCAACACACAATCGCCCACGACGCCCCAGCAGCACACAATCGCTCACGCCCCGGCAACAACAATCGCCCACTCCCCAGTAACACACAATCGCCTACACCCCAGTAACACACAATAGCCCACCCCCAGTCACCCACAATCGCCAACGCCCCAGCAACACACAATCGCCCACGCCCCAGTAACACACAATCGCCCACCCCCAGTAACACACAATCACCCACCCCCAGTAACACACAATCGCCCAACCCCAGTAACACCCAATCGCCCACCCCCCAGTAACACACAATATCCCATCCACCAGTTCCACACAATCGCCCACGCCCCAGCAACATACAATCGCCCACGCCCCAGTAACACGCAATCGCCCACGCCCCAGCAACACATAATCGCCCACGCCCCAGTAACACACAAACGCCCACCACCTAGAAACACACAATCGTCCACGCCCCAGCAACACACAATCGCCCACGCCCCAGTAACACACAATCGCCCATCCCCCAGTCCCACAAAATCGCCCACGCCCCAGCAACATACAATCGCCCACGCCCCAGTAACACACAATCGCCCACGCCCCAGCAACACATAATCGCCCACGCCCCAGTATCACACAATCGCCCAAGCCCCAGCTGCACACAATCGCCCACGCCCCAGCAACACACAATCACCCACGCCCCAGCAACACACAATCGCCCACGCCTCAGCAACACACAATCGCCCACGCCCCAGTAACACACAATAGCCCACCCCCAGTCACACACAATCGCCCACGCGTCAGCAACACACAATCACCCACGCCCCAGGAACACACAGTCGACCACGCCCCAGCAACACACAATCGCCCACGCCCCAGTAACATACAATCGCCTACACCCCTGTAACACACTATAGCCCACCCCCAGTCACACACAATCGCCCACGCCCCGGCAACACACAATCGCCCACGCCCCAGTAACACTCAATTGCCCACCCCCCAGTAACACACAATCGCCCACCCCCTAAAAACACACAATCGTCCACCCCCCAGTAACAAACAATCGCCCACCCCCAGTTACACACATTCGCCCACCCTCCAGTAACACACAATCGCCCACGCCCACGCCTACGCCCACGCTCACGCCCACACTGCGTAATTTGAATACTCTTTAATGAATTTCGTCGTTGGGTATCTGATTCCTTAATAAAATCATTAATTCTCTTGGCTAAACTTATCGCGCTCAGACCAAGAGCATGGGCTGATGCATGTATAATAACTGATGGAGTCACGTTGTGAGATACGATGGACGGCGTACTACTTCTCGTCGACGATGTTTTTTTTTTTAATTCTTGGGAATTACTTAAATTAAAAAAATGTGACATTTGTTCTCTGAGAGAGTTTCTTCTAGAGTTGGTGGATGCATCGCTGATTAGAGATGCCGCTGATATGGACTTACGTTTAGTTTTATTCCGTGGAATCTCAGAATTTTCTGCAAACAAAATAAACAAATACGTAGATCTTATAGGCCTAAATCAAAACATCTGCATTTGTCGCATTGTTTAATGTTCATAGAAAGCCGCGATATAATTACATTATATATTATTATATTTATACAGTGTAAGGATTGATACGCGTGGTGTGTACCATCATAACTGGTGCCAGCGCCAGGCAAGGCTCAGTAGTAGCCTGAAGTGAGTGGTTTTACATTTAATTTAACGTGTAATTGACAGCCGCCTGATGAAAGGATACGAGGTGGCATTCCTGAACCGATTGCTAAATGACACGAGTCATGCATGATATTGCTGTATTTTAGATTTTTTAGAAATTTACATGGCTGATCGCGAACAGGAACAATGAAATTACTGGACTGTCAAAACCGTTGCTGAAGACAATCATAATTAAGAACTCACCTGGCATTAAAAACTCACCTGGCATTTGTTTCTTTGATTTGGGCCCCATGTATTGAACAAGGCAAAACCAAACCCTTCCAAAATATCGCCTTGAAGTTTATGGTTACAGTGCTGAACAGCAGTATGGGGTTTCATGCCAATGAACATGTAATAGTTTAGTAACAGAAACAAACTTTAAGTTACAGTAAGTTAAGTATCTAGTAAGTACAGTAGGCCTATTATGTTTATACAGGAAGGTAACAATAACTGTCATCACAACACGAATTGTAACTTAATTTGCATTCCTACGTAGAGCTTTCACTTTTTGCGTCTTTTTTTATATAGACAGACATATAATTTATAATGTAAACTATTATTAATTCCTTGACTTCTAGAACATGGTGTTTATTATTCACGACGTTGCACATTCGAGAAGTTCCTGAATAGTTTTAATAAGGGGGAAACAGACTAGATAAGATGACGTTGTAAGATGAAGCGGTAGGCTGATGAGATAATATAGGCCCACACATTAATTTTCTCCCTCGAAACATCGCGCGCAGTATCGATTAATTATTCATTGTAGTTGGCCCTTGTAAAATATGTAGTAGCGGTGGGTTGTAGGTTTCATTGTGGTAGAAGAAAACAAAGAATATTGCTCACCCACCCAAAAGTAATTCTTATTTGAATCGTAGGCATCAATGTTTGGAAATATATAGATTGGCCCTCAGTTACTATTTATAATGAAATCTAAGGCTAAACCTGAATATTATAGGTAAAAATTACGATAAATGGATAGGCCTATGAATGATTTTCAGTGAGGAACATGCTGGTTTTAAATTTCCGAAAAATAATTCCGGCGCCTATAAGAGTGAAAACGTAGGTCAAAATGAAAACTGACATGAAATTCGGATTCAGAGACTCTAAATTAACTTAAAATTTACATTAAAAAAAATTCAGCCGTTTCTGAGACAAAAACAATTTGAGCTCTGAAAATCGGAAAAAATCTGACCGCGGCGGATGCATCGAATTTGTCAACAACAAAAAAATCCGAAAATATTTTGTTTCCGATTTTTTAGAAATTGGTACGCTGATAACGATTGCAATTATAAGGTTTACTTTTGAAGGAATTTTGACAAAAATCAAAAGGGGCCGAGCTACGAAACTTTGAACTTTGCTTCGAGCTCGAGGGACCCCGCGGACCGAAATTTGGGACCATAAAAATCTGTTTTTTTTTTAATAAAAACAATGTTAAGTGATTTTGTAGAGAATGAAAAGTTAAACCGACCGACCATTTCTAGTCTCAAGGCCAGGGGATTCTTGAGAGGGTTCTTGCCAGAGGGTTCTTGAGATATAAACACATTTTGAAACACGTACGTATTACCTTTTTTTTTCATCAGTACCGGAATCAAGTTTACTTGGTCAGTAGGCCTACTATGTACAGTTGCCCGGTCGCAACCCCAATTTCTCTATCGCGCTTCGAATATCGGGAGTTTTTGCGAGTCGCAAATATTCGGCACCACTTTTCGGGTGGAAGACTCGCTCGAAACAAAAAATTACCCAGATTGAAAAAGTTACTACCCCCTTCGGTCTGTCTATTAAAAAAAGGTTGCGAGGTCGTAGCCCTGATAATAAAAAAAGTAGCGTGGAATGCCTTGTTTGCGATAATTGAGGCTTCGTTTATTGCAACTTCCTGACGACTTTGGAAAAAAGTGGTTGATATTTCTTCTACTGTACAGTAGAGCTATCTTTCCTCTCTGCTCTCTCTATCCAACAACGAAAGAATAGTATCCGTAAGTTAACGCGCGGCCGAGCTATTGGCGTTTCTACTGCGACCATGTTGTCCCTCCTCGGTGGTGTTGGCGACGCCGAATTTTGTTATAGAGCCGTCGCGGAATTGAACGGGTTTGGGACCGGGCAACAGTTCTAATAGTAGGGCCTACTGACCAACTAAACTTGGTACCGGTACTGATGAAAGGAAAGGCAGTACCGTACGTACGTTTTTCAAAGTTGTTTATATTAGTTATTTTTTTAAATAATAGTAACACGTTCTAGAACATTTCGAAAAATATAAATAACGAAAACTAGCTAGTATAAAAATTTTGAGGGGATGAACTGTACCTACAGTATAACACACCAGTACTCGTTTATTTATGAAGCCTAAAACAAAGCCAATTTCACTTTCTCTACCTTCGGGGTTCGTAAACCTTTCTTTACCTTTCTGGCTGTATAGCTTACTCCAATGTATTGAATTGAGACCTTCTGTTTACAGCTCCACAAGGTAATGAATGAATTTTTAAAATTAAGAAAATCAAATTTTTCGAAAAATACATGAATAACCCTACCTACGACGTCAGATGACAAATTTTAAATTTCAAGATTAAAAACACCTGTATTTGGACTTTTTTTATTTAATTCAAAAGTGACATTAAATGGTTCTGTTCTCAATATATATAAAATTTTAAGGTTGTACATTTACCCCACCCCACCTTAATCCACCACATTACACACAAATTTAGATAATTGTATAGTAGGCTTTCAGAACGTATACATAATTGTAGTAATACACGCCGTGACCCACGTATAGTGTCGTTTGCTGATGAAACAGAACTGCAGTAGTTCAACTCACCGTCATTGCCCTCATGACGTCGGAATTTTCAATTTTGCCTTCAAATTTTATAAGCGTTATAAAAAAGTATCCTTTGCGAAATCGCACACTTCGTATTGTGGCCATTCTTCACGTTAGTCGTATTTATTAAATAGAATAAATGACTTTCAGCAAACGATAATTCTTGCAATCTTTGAACGATTATATCTCAGCTGTTTCTTAACGAAATTCAGATATTGTTACATATTTCGAATCCTTGCAGCGCAAGCACAAAATACCACTAGTGTGAAGAATGGCCACGCACGATAGGCCTACGAATGGTGCGATTTCGCAAAAAAACACTTTTAAAACGCTTATAAAAAATTTTTAAAGGCAAGTTGTGGTTCAAATTTCAAGCAAAATGATGAAGATTTGTAGACATTTTTTTTTGGGGGGGGGGGGGGGGGTGGGGGTGGGTGGGCGTTGGGGGGCGTGTAAATCAGAAAATGACACTGGGTCATGGTGTATAGGGAGATAAGATAGAATTACGATTTTAGAGATATGATTTAGTAACATTTTTCATAATTTTACCTACAGTACAGTAGCTACAGTAGGACATAGTGAATGTTACTTCCACACGAATGCTGTTTCTATGGCCGCATATTATTATTTTTGTGGTTATTTTTTATGTACATAATTAGTTATTCCAAGACAAGTTACTGTATGCCAGGTTGGATTATTTCCTGAGTTTGAATCCCCCTTCCCATTTCATGAACTGGTCGCTCTACAGTACTCCAGTTTGCATCTTTGATGGTGTCTTGCCTCATTAGCTGCGATGGAGGTGGGTAATCTCTGGCAGTGGATGGCAACAGAGTGTTTATTGCGAGGTTTGCAACAGAGTGGTGTTTTATCGTTGTAGGTTTGATATTATTGGGGGTCACCCTTCACCCTACACTGTAGTAGTAGTTTGTGTATACTCGCCATAATAAGTCCCGCTTTCCTAATTTTGTTTAAGTTAGTATCCTAAATCTTATACAGTAGTATTTATTTGGTGCTTAATAACGCACCCCGCCGAGTTCATGTTAGCAAAACACTACCAATCTACTAGATAACAAAGTAAGTGGAATGAATGGTATTTCTGTATATTTCGTATTTGTGAATTTTTCAACAACTGAATTAATAAGGTTAAGGTTAAATGGTAATGAATAAAATTAATATTGTTTATTAGCCCAGGTGCGATTTGTGTGAAGATTCCTCGCCTTGTCTCGTCATTTGAATATAAAACCAGGTTGTTCCCTATTCCCTATCCTAAGTCATTCGCCCATATACGGACTATCTTTAGGTAAGTTTTTCCTTGGATATGTAGGTATCTTTTAACGAAAAGGCACACTATGGTGTTTTAACGTACCTTCTAACGACTGTACAGTAGGCCTAACGTTCTAGAGTATCTAAACAAATTGCTTGAAGAATTTTGTTGCGCAATGACAAACGCGTGTTCAGCCATCCTACAGTAACTACAGTATCAATGTCATATGATGAGGTAATTACAGAATATTAGTGAATTAATATACGTTGGGCATTTGAATTGTACTACCTCTAACATGTAGCACAACAATATTTAACTTTTCCTTCGACTACGGTGCATTGGTGAAATTATGGTTGTATTGGTTCAAAAAGATATGCAGTTGTAGTTCAATGTTAATGACAATTGTTATGGACCATTTGAAGGCAGATAAATCCTTCATTGCTATCTGGCCGTGTTTCTTCTTAGTCGCTATAACGTCTGGTTTTACGCGCCTTTCCTCGTTGCCAAACCATAGCTCTACGTTTATCGCTTTTAGTTATCAACCCAAAGTCCATCGATATAATATGCGGCAGTTTTGATAGAACATAGTTTCTATAGGATTTATCATTCTCAATTGGACTCCCATGTAATGTCAACTGAAACAAACAATGTTAGAATAAAGTTATGTCCCAGATTATCTATGTTTTCTGTTGTTTTGTTATGTAAAGACTAAAGTGACCCGCAACAAAATATATTTATATAACTTTATGTCGATGGAGGCAAACTGCCATTCCTTTCAAATCCCGAAAAGTGAGAAATGTATGCTTTATATGCACCCGGCTAATACTGTAGATAGGAAATAGTACCTATGGTAGCATGTCATTAGTGCCCGCTTATACTGTACATTGTATTTGGATAATGTTGGCCTATAGATTCTACTGTACAACATCTGTAGGTAGAGTAGGGCCCCTATTTTATATTCGATTATCAATGACAAAATACTGATTTGGATAAGTAAATTTTTTATATTGAATCTTTTTACCTTTCTTAAGTTTCTCAGCTTCACCAATTTGTCAACTTCTGAAAGATTTTGGATCTTGTTGCCATGTAAATAAAGCATTTTAAGACCTGTGAATTCCACGAGGCTGGGGTCGATCTTAGTTAGACTATTAAAGGATAAATCAATCCACGTAATAGACGTAATATCTGCAACAATTCCTGTTGACATTTCCTTCAAGTCTTCAATGTTCGAGAGACTGTTATTGTTAAGTCTGAAAATAAAAGCAATGATATAAGAAATTACATGGTAATTTTGCCAAAAAAATAATACAATAATAAACAAAAATAAAATAAAATTTTTGCTTGCTTGTATACCGTGTGCTCATGACTCGTTTATTGTTTGGGTTGCAATAATCTGCCACTGTAACTTGCTCATTTCCCTTAATTGATATTTAACATTTATATCATAATATAGATAGAATATACCGTTACCAGAGGGTATCTGTACTGTAGTCGGTGTCGATTAATTTTGTTTTATTATAGATTACGTTTTTGTGTATAATGTTAGTCATGGACACCCTACAATAACTGTACACTGTATCCTCCATACAGTCTGATGAGCTTACTAACTGCCCCAGTCAGTGAAAAGTGATTGTGCATCCCATCCCATGACATTATTATGGCTAAGATTAAAGGAGGGAGAAAATTGCAAAGGTTTCTCGAGGGCCAAGATTAGGCCTCGAGTGTGGGGTTCGAGTCCCCCCCACTGCACTTTATAAGGCCTATTCTGGACTCACCTCAAGCACTTTGTGTTCACCAATCCATCTTCATCCTTTTCCATTGGTTTTCCATCTGAACTTATAGGCTCTTCCCCTTTCATATCACTGCTGTTCAGGAAGAATTTAAACGAGAAATCGAGTGGCTTATTTAGTTCAGTGTGGCAATCAATAGAAGGTTTTATATAGTCGTATAAGTCGCGCTTCTTATTGTAAAGTACAACCTCCATAATTATTAATAATTAATGTTATATTTTTAGTTTTATTAACAACTTATGACATTATTATTCAATTTCTAAAATAGCCACGTAATCTCTAGCCGAACAATGACTTTGCAGTATTTAATTCAAGCAATTAAATAAGTTAATGATATTTATAAGTATAAGTTGGCATGTGAAATATATTTGCAAATAATTATGGCAAATTGCTTTATATCAATCGGGAAATAATGTCTATTCATGTAACTTTCACTCTACAAGTAAGCAAACATGGTAAGGTAAGATGGTAAGGGCGATCTTGGCAACTCAATAATTAATATTTGGATTCCATGAGGTTGCTAGGCGACAATAACCTTCATATTTTAATCCAGTGTTGTTGATTGGATCCACAATCTATAAGCATGGTTGTGGTTTTGAATTTCATGCCTTACATATTATTTACTGTTCACAATACTTGGTACAATAAACACCTTTGCAATTATTGTAAGATAAATAAATATAAATTTGTCAGATTTGTGATGATAGGCCTATAATAGTGTACCAGTATACCAGTGTACTGGTTGTACTAGCGGCTGTCTGGTTGAAGCTTGAAAGTTATTATTCCAATATAAAGGGTTGAGACTGTGCAATGCGTGAATTACCAAGACGTGTCTGGAAGCTGTTTATTCTCGTTTCAATGTCAGGATCCTTTATACTGTTCGCTTGGATCCTGAATTTACTTCATATAACCCAGGAATCTGAGTTGAGCGTTGACCATGTTATTAAAACTACCACTATTAATACAGAGAAGAGATTAGCAATAATTATTATAACTGCAATGAAAGGTGGAGGTAGTTTCCTTGGAAACCTTTTAGACACACACCCATCGGTCCTATATCATTATGAGCCAGGTCACATGTTTCGATTTCCAAAACTTACTGAAGCTTGTGGTGATGAGCCTTTGAGACAATGTGACAATACCGTTTCATCATCACAATTGATACCGCTATTACGGTCAATATATGTTTGCAACGTTTCAGAACCATATATTGAATATACCAACACGAAACCAATAGCTTTTCGCAGGCAAAGCAAAGTGCTAGCAAGACAATGTAGCGATACAGCCTGCTATAATATTACATCTCATATGTTTAATCAATTATGTCGCGAACATGAGATCACATTGGTTAAAACAAACAGACTAGATAATATTTCATCCCTTGAAGAA
The DNA here is from genome assembly GCA_032718475.1 of Nemertoderma westbladi. Classification (NCBI taxonomy): domain Eukaryota; kingdom Metazoa; phylum Xenacoelomorpha; order Nemertodermatida; family Nemertodermatidae; genus Nemertoderma; species Nemertoderma westbladi. The sequence continues at coordinate 43,545 of JAUCBJ010000066.1, read as the reverse complement.
TTAATTACTAAACATAATATAAACTTAAAAATTATTCAATTAATAAGAGACCCTCGATCAATTTGTTACTCGAGATTCAGAGATGGGTTGTATAGATATGTGAATTTAGTTCCATCAATTAGGAGAGATTCAATGATAATGATCAAAGACATAGGATTTGTTTGTGATAAAATGTATAACGATGTATCTATTGGTAACTCCCAGCCAACTTGGCTTGAAAATAGATATTACTTATTAAAATTCGAAGATTTAACGCAGCGTCCAAACGCAACCACAAGCGCATTACTACGATTTTTGGGATTGAACTACACAAATACTGTTCAAAAATTCGTAGAAAACAACACGTCTAATTTTATCGAATACCAGAAACAGATGAGAAGGAAGTGGGAAGACACTGGTGTTCATGTAAAGGAGTCTTGGAAGAAAGGTCTCGGTGTACACAGCGTAGAATTACTTGTGAATGCTTGTCGGAATATATTTGAATCTGATTTGTTTGAATATAGGCATGTTACCCTGAACATTTAAAATTTAATTGTATTATTAAAAGGATTATGGTTGATGAATTTGGTGTGATGCGATAATTAAATAATGGGGTCTTAGTGGTTAATAATTGTAATATATTATATTATTATTATTATGTTCCACCAGCCCTGCTTAACATTCTGCTTCGTACATTATTAACCCATATCTATTTTATTCAATGAACTTTTAGTGTAAACTAACATTAGATGACAGTATTTATGTTTCACATAAATGTGCTCAATTTATAAATGAAATTATCCAATTGTTTAATTAAAAATAATATTTCACTACATTTTTTAATTCATTGAGCGGCGAAAACAGGTTTATGTTTTTAACTGATACCGGGTTGTGCAGTAATTATTATTTACTTCATAAAGTACAGGGTAAATAAAGAACTATATATACAGTAGTAAAATATAGTTGAATTAATAGAACAATAAATAAAACATAACGTTAGTCATACACATTGAGATTGAACGAAATACCTCTAACGGCTACATTTTTCGTTTTGGGAATATAATCCACGTAGATATCATTAGAATAGTCGTCAAAAAAAACAAACACAATTAGTGAAATAATAATTAATGTTCTGAAACAAATTAGAAAATATTAGAATTATATGGATTTACGCCATATAGACCATGTCATAGGATACTGTGTAGTTATTCAGGTAGCCCCAAATTTTTCTCAAAATTGAAACATAGCAAGAATTTTTATTTTTGCTTTCATTCTTTAGCTACAAGCGTTTAAAAAAGATGTCTCCATCGATATTGCACAAGTTGTTACTTCGCATGCAGTTATTCTTAAACTTTATAGTGATTTGTTGATAGTGATTACTAGTGGAAAGCTGGCCGTGCAAAGATTCCAAATATGTAAACATATTTTGTTACATTATGTAAACTTAACAGCGTTCTGGTGAATTACTCGTAACGCTGCAAAGTACTACTTTGCAGCGTTGCCGTCTATAGGGCGGAACGCTGCAACTACTACTACTACTACTAGGATCGCCATGCTGAATTGCAGCTGCATTTTTAAGAATGCTGTGCCAGCTTGTCGACAAAATTGCGCCGCCACAACTCCCTATCACCCATGACATTTGCTAGATCATCCGCATCTTCAAGGCCAGTGTTCTTTAAGATGCGTCTCAAGAAAGTCATGGGCTGTCCACCATGCTTATTCACTCCATGAGGCTGCCAAAGTACAAGATTATGCACTGGCTGGTCCTCACGGCGAAAGCAATGTCCTGCAAAGCGGAGGCGATTTTGTTCTAGTGTCAAGCTTGGGGGAACCAATGAGACACCTCCAATGTTATATAGTGTCTGGTTGGAGATGTGTGCATTGTACTTGACACAATGAACCCGGCGTAGCATTCTTGTGAATGTGCCATCCTGAGATTTGGTGTCCTCAGCAGTTAGAGCCCAGCATGGACTCCCATAGAGGAGTACTGGAACTACTGCTGCTCTAAATAATCGGACCTTAAGTTTCCGATTAATTATCTGTGACTTCCAAATCCTGGAAAGCCTATGAAGGCTGCCCATGCCTTTCCCTTACGTATTCGAAGGTCCTCACCTGACTTCCGGATACATGATCCCAGGTAACAGAAGTCGTCCACATGCTCAAGCATACCATCCTTTGAGCTTATGCTCATCCGATCAGAGACTTGCTGAGGACTTTCACAGTTAACTGTCAAAATTTTGGTCTTTCTGGAGTTAATAAAAAGACCAACACTAGAAGCATCATGTTCTAATGGACTGAGGAGCCGTTGGACTTCCTCTAGTGATTCTGAGAGTACTCCTAAGTCATCAGCAAAGTCTAGATCAGTTAGGTAATTGGCAGAATTTCCTCGACTTCTGGAGCCAGTAGCTGGAGTTATCATCACCCCATCATCATTAAGATGATCTAAGGACATGCGTAGAACATAGTCAACCACAATTATAAACAAGAATGGTGCAAGTGTGTCTCCCGGGAGGACACCCCATAACACTTCAAATGGTTCTGTGTCACCGTCAACAGTAGACACAAATGTTGTCGAACCATCGTATACTGATCTGATTGCTGCAATAATTTTATCAGGAATCCCATATAATGAAAGTATGCTGAACATACGTGAGCGAGTGACTGAATCAAAGGCCTTGAAGAAGTCAACAAAGATAACAACCTGATGCCTGTCTTTCTTTTTTGATAACTCTTCAATTACAGTATTCATCTAAGTGCCAAAATGGGCTCCATGGTCCCACCTTTACGGAACCCATTCTGATTTCCACGGAGCAGTCTCTCAATGGGATCCCTGATGCGATTTAATAGAATTCTATTGTATAGCTTTGCAGCAATCGAGATCAATGCGATTCCCCGAAAAGAACCATAGAGTGTTAGGTTGCCCTTCTTGGGAACTGGCACCAACTTATTTGTTTTAATTTCTTGTGGGACTCTTGTTGTTAGGTACATGTCTACTATGATGGGATAGATGAGCTTTAAACACTCAGGTATTTTAAAGACCTCAGGGAGAACACCATCTACTCCACTGGATGATTGGTCTTAATGCTCTTTGCAACAGCCTTCACTTCGGCAAAGGAGATATCGCCAATGGGAATATCTGGGACTTATTTGTTTTCATTTCTTGTGGGACTCTTGTTGTTCGTTACATGTCTACTATGATGGGATAGATGAGCTTTAAACACTCAGGTATTTTAAAGACCTCAGGGGGAACACAATCTACTCCACTGGCACGATTGGTCTTAATGCTCTTTGCAGCAGCCTTCATTTCTGCAAAGGAGATATCGCCAATGGGAATATCTGGGAGTACAGACTCAGACACTTTTACTTCTATAAAGTTATCACCTGTCATTATTGAGGAGCTTTTCAAAGTGGGCCTGCTGCAAAGTAATCAATGACATGGAAACTAATTCAATTACCGTATTCCAGAATGTATTATTTCCATTTATGTTAATGAGTGCTGCTTTATTATCCAGTTTGCAGTGGCGGGACTAGCTTCTGTATGTAAATAATTGTTTAACGTGTACTTGTACTGTAATCCATTACGTCCAATAGAAGACACTTTAGAGAAAATGACCAAAGAAAATGGCGACAGTGTTCAGTAAAACTGAACGGACACAGACGGTGACTCAGTTTGCTTCAGTCGACGATGGATCAGAGATTTATCACATCCATGCAGGAGATAACAACAATAAACTTTAATTCGATATAAATGTATAATTAGTACTTTGTACCTGTTAATAAATTTCACTTATTTTCGAAATAGTACATGATTAAAATGTATAAATGAGCATCCATGACATCCTTTCTTCACATACCGAACGCTGATAAGTTGACATAATGTAACAAAATTACATACATCATTGCTTGCAAAGGTCACTTTTCAGAGTTAAAGACCCTTGTTTATTTATGTAGACTTCCTTCGCTGCGTTCGTTCGGTACATAAATAAACTCGTATCATAACACTGCAAAGTGCTACTTTGCACACAATGATGTAAATAGTTATGTATTTGGTTGGGAAATAGCTGAGTTATAGGCATTCGAATGTTGCATGTCTTTGCTTCTGCCGCAGTCCATTAGGCGAGTTAATCTAGCTAAAAAAGAGGGTCAACCCATAACAAATTCACAATCATCCAAACCAATTTTTTATTCTACAGTATATTACCTTGTTAATACGCAAAAAAAGTCTATAAAAATATATTATGCGAATAAGTTTCAATTTCCTGTTCTTTTCATAGCAACATGGATTTTACATAGCAACAAAGGGGTATATTGGTGGGATTTTCTCCAAATTTCGTACAGATAAATAAACTTTACTCTAATGACTATCGATTGACAGAAGTATGCACTTCTGGATAGTTACCAATTTAGTTTCCAGAGCAACGGAAATTTGTGTAATCATTTAACCACTTTTAATACTAATTTTTCTGGTACAATATAGAGAGCTTATTTACACGACTTCTCTACTAAACGGGTGGATGTAACCTCGCCCATCGGATTTATCGACCTCAAAAACCCTTATTACCAAAACATTTATTTGTTATATTATAAACTATTGCGGTTTTTAAACAAAACAAATTAATAAATTACACCTAAAATCAATAGAGCAATGACAATTTTATTATGTGAAAAATCTTCGCTAACATTAATGGAAATTATTAAATTTCCTTGCAGTGGAATTGTGAATTTTTTTTACAACAGTTACCGTAATATATCGTGAAATTTTTGAAATAGTTAAAAATTTGATACCTAGATATAGCTAGATATATCTAGTTTCCGAGATATAGCAATTAATGTGTAACACGCCAGTGTAAATATTACTAATTTCCCATTGAATCACAGCTTATTGTTAAATTTATTAAATTATTCTGGAACATCACCAATTTGCTACTTACTCTTCCCTACTGTTCCTTTTGTTTGTCATGTGTTGTGCAAATTTAGTACATATACAGATATATATTTATTGATGATTAGATATAAATAAATATATATAAATATTATACATTACAATGGGCACGTAAATCAATGTAATTCCGTAAATAAATTACTAATTAATTAATTATTAATATATTAATAAATATTTATCATAACCAAAATGTTCTAGAACATGAAGTATTTATTAAATAGGATAAAAGTCCAGCAAATACATGCAACTTTCGAATGTCAATAACTCGCAACTTTCGAATGCCCATAACCAAATTTCCACACCAAATTCAAATGATTTACATTTTTGGAATCCTTGCACGGCCAGCTTTCTATTGGTATCACTATAAGGTTGGAGCAATATACAAAAAGTGAGACCATGGTGTAATTCCATTTCTACTGAATGAAATCTCATGAAATAAAATGTTACAGGTAGACATTTTCATCAGGAATCTAGGAAACCATGTTTGCTAAGCGCTACTGTAAATGAATAGCACTAAATTGTGCTTGATATCGTCAAAAACCACGGAAAACGTGATGTTTTGACAAAAAAAATGATTAGGAGCAGTTAAAAGGAGCTCTAGTTTCTATCTGATGTTAATAAAAGTTAATATGTTAAATACCAAATGAAAGCTCGAAAATTTGTCTATAAATGTTAACAAACATCATAGTCTGTAGATGTATAGTTAGCATACAGGAGATCCTGGAACACTTTGTTTTCTACTACACCACTAAAATGTCCCCCAATGGCACAAATTGAATAACGGCAATTGTGGTTACAGGTACATCTTGACATTTTATTTTAAGAATCTGTAATTACTCAGCTGTAAGACACAAAAACAATTATACAAATTCATCGAAAGAGCCTCAGATCGGAGAGAAAATCATAAACTGTCCCCTCCTGTAACCAACGTTAAAGCTGATAGAATCCCATAATTGGTACCTCGGTAAAACAATAACAGTTCTGAAATCCTCCTTGAAAATGCTTCATATATGATGTACAATGTTCATACGCAGCATTTATAATGTGTGTTTGGCAGTGTCAGTCGTACCATAAAACGTCCCCCACCTGTAACCGTCTGTAACCGGGCTTTCATTACTATTACTAGAATATGTATTAAAATAATTGTTACAGGAAGTGGACAGGAATGGACAGGAATGGACAAGCAGTATATTTTTTCACAGGTCATAAGGTCGGCCAATACTTTCACTGAATTCTACAGAATATTTTTTTTCAATCATTTAGAATATATATATCATATGATGGGTTTGGATAAACTTTATTTTTCACACAAAAATGGCAATAGTTTGGACACTTTTCTGTATATCGCCTCGGTTGAACAAAACTGCAGTGTAACTGGTGAAATATCGCCGGATACACCTTTATCAAACGCTTGTAGCTAGAGAATAAAAGCAAAAATAAAAACTCTGGCTCACCCAAGGAGGAGGAGTGAGGTTAAACTATACGACACTATATTCCAGGAGATGGTGTAGGTTTTTCTAGAACATTTGTAATAATTAGCTACAACACAGTTCACATAAGGCCCCCTCAGACGGAGCAACTGGTACTACTGTGTTTTGTGCAAACCTCCACCAGATTTGTTATACTAGCTAGTCTTCGTTACTTTTTTACAATATTCTAGACCATATTGTCTATTCATTTTTTATTAATTTTGATCTAGAACAAATAATTGTTGTTCTTCAACATTTTAAATTAATTATATATTTGTTGTTATCCAAGTTGTTCTTACTTTTTTAAAAATGTTTTAGAACATAATAAATTGTCTATTCATTCATTTTTGTAAAACGTAATGTTCTTTTGCATTGTTCTTTTGCATACAATGCATTTTTTGTTCTAGAACCCTTTTTAAAAATGTGTGTTTCGGTGTTTTTTTTATTTGTTTAGTGTTAAAAACAATTCCGAACAACTATGAATTTTCATGGTAACTAGTGATTTTAAGTACCTAATTAGGTAGTAGTTTTTATTCTGTTTATTAGCTAGTCAAAATAATTTTTAATTACAGTTTTTGTTAGTTATTATTTTAAACTGTTCGACAACATATGTTAGCAGTTATAAATAAAAGTAAATATTGTTCTAGAACAAATATAGTTTGGTCTAAAATATATTATAATTTTATGATTTAAAATTGTAAAATATATTTTACTTAAAATATTTTAAAACTAGATAGTAAGAAAATAGTAGCTACAATAATAAAAATCACAGCTACAATAATAATTTGTAGGAAATTAATGGGTTTTAACTCAAATCATTAAAAAAACACAAAATTGGTGAATGTTCTAGAACCTTAGTAAATATTTTGTTATGGTAGCTACTAGCTAGTGTTTTTTTACTAGCTAGTATTTTTTTTATGTAATTTCAAAAAGTTCTAGCTAGTAAAAACCACTGTGTTAGTTACCATAAAAAAACACAATTAGTAATTAGCAAGCTAGTTATTAATATTCTAGAATATTTTATTTTAGTTTCTAAATCATTTTAGGCTATATTTTTTATGGGTGGTACTCAAGGTGTACTAAATAACTTAAATTTTATTAGTTATTTAGTACACCTTGGTGGTACTATACTAGTACCATGGCTATACATACTACATACTAACCTACCTTTATAGATATTCAAAAATAGCAAAAAGTAATGAGTGATTTTTTAATATTTTATAAAATATTATAGAATCAAAAATAATGTTTTAGAATTTATTTACATAAATAACAACAATTAGCTAGTTTGTATATGATTTGAAACTTTTTAAAAAGTTCTAGAATAAGAAAATCATTCTAGAACTTTTTAATTAATTACACAACAGCAGTTCATATTTTTGAAAAATTTGTCAAAGAACTAGCTAGTTTACAAATTGGGATATGTGTTATGTATATAATATGTACCTTAAATTAACACAGTTCCTACAGATTAATGTAAATATCATTGCAGGTGTATAGGCCTAGTAAATGTAATTACAAATTAATTACATTGTATGAAATCAATACCAGTGAAAATAATGTAAATAAAAATATAAAATATATGTATATAAAAATATAGTTTATTGTTCAACGCCTTATTTACGGAAGGAGTTAAAGTAATATTATATTAATATTATAAAGTGATATTGCTCTGATACGGGATTCTAGAAAATATATGTTGCAGTATATTCATATAATTTTATTTATTATCCTATGGTAGGCCTACATGAATATACCAAATTTGCTACGGTTTTACACATGTACTGTAGCTATGTATATATTTCACACTAAGCAAAATGACCATCTCAATAACCATCTCATTAACAGATTGGCACTTTAAATTCTACTCCAGTATTCGTAAGAAGGATAACTCTTATTCCAAACAGACCTCACCAAAAGCTATTCGAGCATCATTAAATTAGATAGAAACGGTATAATAAAAACTTAAGATCTTTTCGTTGTTTGCCATCTTACTAAACTAATTTCATTAAATTTTACTGGGGGGGGGGGGGGGGGGGGGGGGGGGGGGGGGGGGGTACTAGTGTAACCCGTGTCACCATAACATAATAACTATATTAGTATAACTGTAACGTATAACTGTTTTATAGCTGTTTTGGATGTTGATTTATGTTCTGGAACATAATACATTTCCGACTCGGTACATGTTGAATTTTTATGGTAGCTAGTGTTTTCAATGGTATATAGTTAGTGTATTCATAAAAATGGTACAGTAGCTAGTGTTTTAAAAAATACCAACAAATCGTATTATTATTATGAATATCCATAGTAAAGTTGGCTTTATCTTTATGAATTTAACAGTGAAAAGAGTCTAGAATTGAAGAAAATAAAATAACGTAATTTCTGCAACAATTTATTAAATAGATAATGAAAAAAATATACAGTAGTTGCACCGATTCGGTCGTCCTTACCTTATGTTAGAGGCAATGAGTGCGGAAACGAAAAAAAAACAAGGAGACCTCCTTGTAACAAGTACGAAAAATAGAAAAGAAGGTCTCACCACTCATTTCCAGTATAGAACCCACAGAACTATACTGCTTACAGGCAAAGAGATAACTGGTACTCATTTAACGACCATTTAATTAACAAAACATATATGCGCCCTGGTTTGGTTAGTACCTTTAAAGCATTTGTGCCAAAACGAAAACTATCCTGGCGCGCCTGCAGGGGTAGAACCCCACGACCTCTGGAGCGATGTTATTAGGAGCGATTAATGTTTGTTTTAGGACACGATCCTTAAAAATACAAAGTACAGTATGCTGTCATGTTGTTCGTTCAATATGCTCAAATTAACAATAAACACAATATTGCAATGTTCAAGAGTTAATATACGGAACTAATAACCTTCAGCGAATAAAACTGTAATAATCACTTCTGCCTTATCCTTCAGCAAATTAACCTAATATAATAACCTCGGCCTACGGCCTCGGTAATTATACAGGTTAATTTGCTTCGGGAACAGCATCAGTGATTATTCAGTTTTATTCGCTTCATGTTATTATTTCCGTATATTAACTCTAGAACATTGCAATATTGTATGTATATTAACTCTAGAACATTGCAATATTGTATGTTTATTACTTGTTGTATTACTATTTATTACTTGTTATAACTTTTTTCACTTTTCTAGATGAATTTTAAAAGTGTTATTAATAATAAAAATATATCGAATAGGATACGAATACGGATATATGGAATTCTAGCAAAACTGGACCAACATATCATTTATGTGGGGCGAGCCACGAAGTTGGCGGAGCCTTAGCGAATTGACAGTGTTAGGGGGTGGGTCAATTTATGCAAATAGTTGTCGTCGTCGTCGTCGTCGTCGTTGTCGTCGTCGTCGTTGTCGTCGTCGTTACGATTTTGACATGCTAATAACTTTGTCGGATTTAAAGCTGCCAAGTTGAAAATTTGTAGGTATCAATATGAGCAAAAGTTGAGATTTTTGAGAGACTTTCAGACACCATCAGTGCAATGGTCTCCCGCTAGAGGGCCACATGTCTAAACATTAAATGGCCACCCATTTCTTTGCTTTTAATCCGTTTAAGCTGAAACTTGGGAAGTATGTACTAGACCATTAGCTGTAAATTTCAAAGGAGGCTAATCTGTCTGCAGTTCTCCAGTCTGCCGCTAGAGGGCGAAATGTCCCGAATGTGAAATTATTCTTCCATTTAGTTGTTTATGATCTGATTACGCTGAAACTTGTCATATATGTACTAGATGACATCCTGAGTCTTTGTGTGGGTTGTAATCGGTCCGAAGTTTTCCAGTCTGCCGGTAGAGGGCCACATGTCTAAACATTAAATGGCCACCCATTTCTTTGCTTTTAATCCGTTTAAGCTGAAACTTGGGAAGTATGTACTAGACCATTAGCTGTAAATTTCAAAGGAGGCTAATCTGTCTGCAGTTCTCCAGTCTGCCGCTAGAGGGCGAAATGTCCCGAATGTGAAATTATTCTTCCATTTAGTTATTTATGATCTGATCAAGCTGAAACTTGTCATATATGTACTAGAAGACATCCTAAGTCTTTGTGTGGACAGTAATCGGTCCGGAGTTTTCGAGTCTGCCGCTAGAGGGCGAAATGTAGGAAAGTGATAACCTTCGCGAATTCCTTGATCTTAATCTATTTAAGCTGAATTTTGGAATATACAGTACCGGTATGTACTAGACCACACGCCTCGTCTTTGTGAGGAAGGTGATCGATCCGTAGTTCTTTAATATGCCGCTAGAGGGCTAAATGTATGAAAGTGAAAACCTTCCAACATTTCGTTATTTATGATCCGTCAATCGGAAACTTGGTAGATATGTAATAGACCATAGGCTGTGGCTTTGTAGGGAAACTAATCCTTCCTTCTTCAGTTACCCAGTCTCCCGCTAGAGGGTTAACGTTTTCCGGGAAAATCTTCTCCTATGTTTTTATAATCCTTTCGAGTTGATACTTAGCATTAACTCATTTCACGTGCTGCGCGAAGGCCCCACTTCGTGTCTTTACATACCTACAAATGGTATTTAACAAAAAAATTATAATAAAGTACAGTTCAAATTTTCAATGAAAGTGGGAAGGGGGGGGGGGGGGGGGCGTAATACCCAAATAATATGCCTATTTGTATATTATTATGTGAGTTTCCACATTGCAGTAATTTATGTTAATTTTGTGTCTAAGACAACTAATTCAATACCTAAACTATTAGTTATATTTGGCTAACAATGGAATGCGTACCTAAGATTAGTCGATCAATCACCAGTTTCGCTATCGATCTGTACAAGGAGATAATAAAGGATAAATCCGATACCAACATTCTGATCAGTCCATTGAGTCTGACAACGGCGCTATCAATGACATTTGGTGGCACTGCAGGGGCAACTAAACAACAGATGAGAAAAGTTCTCCATTACAAAGACCTAAAAGATGACGAAATACACAACGCTATTCAGGCAATACAAAACTATCTTTATAGAGATGAAAAGCCCTACACTCTCGATGGAGCTAATAAGCTTTACGTGCTACAGGATTATCCGATCAAAGATGAATATCTACAGCTAACCAAAGAGCAGTACGGTTCTGAGTTAGAGAAAGTCGACTTTCAAGCGTCTTCTGAAAAAGTTCGATTATTGATCAATAAATGGGTGGAATCTATGACGAAGGATAAGATAAAGAATGTAATTGGCGGGGACGTTCTCAATTCTCACACCAATTTGGTACTGGTAAACGCCTTGTACTTCAAGGGAGATTGGGAACAACAATTCTTCGCCCAGAACACCAAGAAAGGTAAATTCATTACAGACAGTGAAGGTGTGGTCGATGCGATGTTCATGGAAATGAGAGACGTGAATTTTAACTTATATCGAGACAACGACCTCGCAGTCTTAGAGATGCCCTACAAAGGAAATGATATTTCGATGATATTTATGATGCCGTTTGAGAGAATCGACGATTTGGAGGCCAACCTGAGTAGCAAATTATTAAATAGGGTGTTCAAAGGATTTAAATCAACGAAATTGGATGTTCATATCCCAAAGTTTCAAGTGGAAGATTATTTCAGTTTCAGTGAAACCCTTTCGGCAATGGGGATGCCTGATCTGTTTTCGAAGGGGATTTGCGATTTATCGGAAGCGACCACCTCTGACGGCCTGTGTGTCGATGGTATTATTCACAAAACCTTGGTGCAAGTCAACGAACTTGGGGTGATGATGCTGATGATACTGTTACTTGTTCGGATGAGACGAACACTGAGGTCGATCTCGATAAAGAGCCTCCTTTCTATGCAACTCGTCCTTTTCTGTTCGCTATTCGAGACATACGAAACGAAATTCTGCTGTTCTTGGGAAAAGTTACCAAACCCTTTCTACTAAAGTAAAGAAATATAATCAAGTCGAACATATAATGCGTTACGATCTAATTTCACTCTGGAGTCACTTTATAAAAAGAAGCAATCAAATACAGATTATATTGCTTTCGTTTGTAGTGCAATAAATGAAATTCCCACAATCTGTTACTGACATACAATAAATAATAATGGTTAATTATATATAATCTCTATTGCAGCCGTGGTTGTATGGTGTTGCGGAAGGATGCTTAAGTATTAAATGTGAATCGTAAATCAGTTTACTGGAATCATGTTAACATGAAAACGAAAAATGGGCATTGTGGAAAGCTGCGCAAAATATTTATTTGGCCATAATAATTAATAACTAAGACAATTTGATTTCCAATATCGGCCACACCACCACAACCAGTCGCCTCTTGAACGAAACACATCGACAGCTCTCGATCAGCAATACTAAATAGGCATTGCCAAGTTGATACCATTATTTATAGCATATTGAATCTGTCGGCTACTCTGCTACTAACTACCTTAATCGGCCTGCTGCATTGAAACATGCGAGCCTAACAAAAATATTTTGGCCACCACCATGCAATCCACAATTGGCTCCAATACACCGTGCATTAATGATATGCTGGCTTATCGAAAAAATTGCACCAACGCAACTCCCTATCCTCCATGCGCTTTCTAAGGCCAGTGTCCTTTAGGCGTCTCAAGTAAGTCCTGGGCTGTCCAGGTCCACCATGCTTAATTTTTCCTTGTGGCTGCCAAAGCACAAGATAGGACACAGGCTGCTCTCCCCGAGGAGTAGTGGTAGTACTGCTGCTCTAAATACTTAATCCTTAAATGACTATCTGTATCTATGTCGGCTTATTGGGTACCGACTATCTGTATCTATGTCGGCTTATTGGGTACAGACTATCTGTATCTATGTCGGCTTATTGGGTACCGACTATCTGTATCTATGTCGGCTTATTGTGCACCGACTATCTGTATCTATGTCGGCTTATTGTGTACCGACTATCTGTATCTATGTCGGCTTATTGGGTACCGACTATCTGTATCTATGTCGGCTTATTGTGTACCGACTATCTGTATCTATGTCGGCTTATTGGGTACCGACTATCTGTATCTATGTCGGCTTATTGGGTACCGACTATCTGTATCTATGTCGGCTTATTGGGTACCGACTATCTGTATCTATGTCGGCTTATTGGGTACCGACTATCTGTATCTATGTCGGCTTATTGTGCACCGACTATCTGTATCTATGTCGGCTTATTGGGTACCGAATATCTGTATCTATGTCGGCTTATTGGGTACCGACTATCTGTATCTATGTCGGCTTATTGGGTACCGACTATCTGTATCTATGTCGGCTTATTGGCTACCGACTATCTGTATCTAAGTTTTCAGGCAAGTAAATATTCAGAGCTAGTTTAGCTGCACACAACATTACCCTTTGGATTACTTTGTAGGTTGTGGTGTACCAACCCCATACGGCAGATTGAAATATGTTGGCTATTGATTGGTCTTTGCTTTCTGGAGCAATACAATTGTATTTTAGCAAAGGTTTGACGAATGTCAAAGGCTGACAACCAACACCTTTACCCCCGTCATGCACACGGTAATCATTTCTATGATTGGCAAGACTCATCACTGTCAGGTCGTACCAGTAGTATGGTGCTGGGTTTTAGGCCGTATGATACTACCGAGAATGAGATTGAATTAAGGCGCGTTTGTAAATTGATCGTAACAATGACATGAATCCTACGTTCGAAATACAGAGAAAAAAAAACTATTAAAAAAACATAAATAATATATTTACGATACCAGGATACATTACAATAATATTATTAATTATTAATTAATTAGTTCAAAAGGATAAACAATATAATAAATAAATACATTTAAGGAGTAAATATCAATAGCGAAAGAGACTTACTATTTGATAACACACAATATCGATATGCAGCAGGCAGCTAACCAATTCGATACCATTGTAATCCAAAAGTAAAAGTTAAAAACAACAGTTTACCGAATATTGTCAGAGTTGTACATTAAATACCTCGAGTTGATTAGCCAAAATCAACTGTTTTTCAGTTGATTTTGTTGAAATTGTTTTTACACCAAAAACCTAGTATTTTGAGCATAGATTGGCAATCACGACTGCTGTGACCGACTATTGGAATTGGAATGGTTACCGGGACATTACAAGACTTCCTACCATTGGCAAACATACTTTCAGATTTAACATATTTAATATTTTCCATTAAATATTTTGGATTTTTTGTTTTATCAAACAACGTTAAGTTGTTTTGTTCTCCAGTTATGGCAACTTTTGTAATTTTCATACAAAAGTTGAAAATTTTTAATTTTGGTGCAGCACCACATTTGACACCAAAACAGAGATTCAAACACCTCCTAGAAATTCCGAAATATTTTGTCATTTTCGGAATCAGCGCCAAAAATTCGCCTAGGATCAAAACCGCAAACGCCAAGATCAATTTTTAAAAATTTAAAATTAGAACAGGGACAAAGATTAAATGTCATTTTTCTCGCATTGGCTTTTTTGGGACACTTTCTCTATCTACTCTTTACCTTCTCAACCGATTTTCGTTCTGTTTGCAGAATTATGTAGAGGAATATTCCGCGCAAAAATTGTGTTGACAGAATTTGGAAATTTTGTTTAAAAATAAGTTATGGCATTTTTTGTGTAAAAATCGCGAAATTTTGTATTTTTCCATTACTAGTTAAATGCCATAACTTTTTTTGAAACAAAATTGCAAAATTCTGTCAACACAATTTTTGCGCTGAATATTCCTCTACTTAATTCTGCAAACAGAACGAAAATCGGATAAGTAGTTATAAGGTTGATAGAGAAAGTGTCCGAAAAAAGCCAACACGAGAAATATTTGTTTCTCCTAATTTGTCCTTATTACAACTGACCAAACATGCACCAAAAGTGAAATTTTTTAAAATTTTTTCAAAAATGATCTTCTTTTTTGGTTTTGATACCTATTGGCAAATTTTCGGCGCTGATTCCGAAGATGGCAAAATATTTCGAAATTTCTGGGTGTTTGATGGTCTTTTTGGTGTCAAATGTGGTGCTGCACCAAAATTAAAATTTTTCAAATTTTTGGTGAAAATTACAAATGTTTCCATAACTCGAGAACGAAACAACTTATCGAAAATCTGATTTCAGATTAGGAATCACCATAAAATTTTACAGCCTCAACCCTCAAAACACATAAAAAATCTGATGAAAAAAAAGACTGGGGGTGAACCTTTGGCGAGAGCTAACGCATACCGGTATCATAATTAATACTTATATACCGTGTCCGTGTACCCGTTGTGTGTAAACGCCAAAATTAATGAGAATTAATTAGTGCACAGTAACAGCTGTTTCGCTAATCACCCCGCTAATAGTACAGTTATTCTAGAGCATCGCATTCTATTTAATAACAAATTATCTAAGATAATATAAACTATGGTATTTGCTTACAAAAAAAAAACACGAACATTTTTTTATGTTAATATTACTCATAAACATGTTTGTTTATGTATCAGTCCAGTAAGTAAACCGTTTGAATACGATATTGAAAGTGACCCGATATTAATGATTTTGCATTATTGACGACTCTATACTCAGTTCTAAGCACAGTACTGTTAAACGGGCGTTTTAATTAACACAAACAAAACGCCTGCCTGGACGCACACCGCCTGATCGGTGCATCGGTAGTTTGTGAAACAAATACATTTAATCATCAAATGATATCAGCGGCCCAGCTTGCTGAGTGGCTGGCGGGCCAGACTGGGTCTGACGTCCGCCACTGTACGACAGAGTCTGGGGCTGTGCGTCCCCATAGGATGCCGGATGGTTGGTTGTATATGGCGCAGGTTGCTGGGGGGTCGGGTTCATGTAAACAGATGGGCCCTCAGAGCTCGGGTAAGGAATGGGTTGCTGGCTGTTCGAATAGGAAGAAGGTTGTTGGACATCTTGGTATGAAGCTGGTTGTTGGATGCTGGAATATGGTGCGGGTTGCTGTGTGTTTTGGTAAGATGTTGGTTGGTTGTAAGGGGCTGGAGCGAGTGGGGGTGCTGCGTCTCTGTACTGAAGTTGCCCCGGTGGGACACTCTCGTACCCCGAAGTAGCGGGGAGGTGGGCCGGGGAGGAATAACCAGACTGTTGGGGTGTGTGGTTGGGAACAACAGGACCAATAGGGTTGGTAGACACGGGATCCTGGGGGTGCATCATCGCGGGGTTGGACTGCGGATTGGGGCCAATTACCATCGCGTTACCGTGATGTACGGGAGGGATGGAGGGCCCCCCTGGGTAGGGTGATACCCCCGGGTAGCCCGTCACCGGGGGGTTACCCTCGGCGCCGCCGGCGTACTGGCCCGGGAACTGAGTCGGTCGATGACTCGGGGAGTCCCCGGGGTACCCGTACTGGTACGGCTCCGTGTACCCACCCGAGGGCCCGTACTGTGCGAGTTGCGCGCCTATCTGCTGCTGTTGCAACTGCTTGGCCAGCTGTTGCTGCTTCTGCGCTTGTATCCTGGCTTGTAACTCCCGCTCCTGATCCTGCAACCTTTGCATCGCAACCTGACGTTGGTACTCGAGGTACTCGGCCTTCTCCTTCCGCATAACATCGAGTTTCTTCATCATCTCGACCTGTTTGACCCGGTTCCGTTCGTCCTCCTCCCGGCGTCGACGCTCCTCGTGGTCCTGTCGCAAGGAGTCCAGCGCCCCGCGCGCGTCCCGCACCTGCGCCAGTCGGTCCTGCATGTCCTCCAACGCCTCCCGCTGGTCGGTAAGCTGATGCATCGCCGTCATCAGTCGTGGGTGCAGCGACGTAAGCGATTGGAACAACGTCTGGATGCTGTTGTCATGGATGATCGATCGAGATCGCATCTCGCAACTCTTCATCCGGTTCATAAAGATCTCGATTTGGCTTCGTAGCGTTTCCACTAAAAGATGGTCGGAATCCTCATCGAGCTCACCGTTCTGGAACGGCTCCTCGACCTTCTCTGATGGCTGCGAGCTGAGGCTGTCTGCGGGGGTCGCAGTCACGGAAACCGGAGGTGTTTGCAAGGGGGCGCTGGGAGCAGCACCAGACAGAGTCTGCTTTTGGTCCCAGTAGGAGCGGTTGAGGTAGCGCGCCAACTCTGGGTCCATGTCCTCTTCGCCGCCGCCCATAGACAATGGGAGCTGCGGCCCGGAGGAATAGATCGAGTTGGAAGACACCGGAGGGGGTGGCGGCGTTGACTTGGTCTCGCCGTGACGCTCCGCTAGGATTATATCGCGGTTCTCTTTCTCGTCCATGGACAGCGCCAACGCGAGTTGCAACTCCTCCTCCTCCTTGCACTCGGCCTCGGTCCGCTGTTTGGGTTGCTGGGTCTCTTTGCTCAGCGACGACGCGATGTACTCCGGGGGCAGACCGGTTTCGTCGGACGACGACTTGGAGGATGAAGATGACGGATTCAACATGTCGTAACAAGCGTCGCAAACGCGCACCTAAAATAGTTAATGAACTAATTGAAGAAGATAGCAACAAACGTACAAGCATACAAACGATAGCAGACAATCGACAGCAGACAACTTACAGTATAAAACCGACAGTAGACAACTTAGACATAGGTCCAGCCAGCGATACAAACTCTATATCTAATGATACCACCGGTGACATGGGCAAGAACCTACCTACAGAGAATATACAGTACACTGTGTCACATTTTTTTTTACATCGCTAGGCCCATGCAGTACTGTTGAATGCATTACATTCAATCAGGAGTCCCATACCGGAGGCCCAATTAGAGAATTGGATAGTAAAAGGAGCTTGTTACAAACACAGTAATGCAATTGCTTAACTGTACCAGTCTTTCTGTTGCGTGTTAGGCAGCTAAGAGCATTTAAGTAATTTGATCTTTAAATTATTGGAAGTGTAAAGATGGGTACTAATATCACTGCTATATTATTGGTTAATTTGATAGCCAGTAATCGTCAAGTAACATGACCTTGCAATAATCTAACAGTAACTGCTGTGTTATGGACGGTGAGTATTCTTCAAGTACAAGTTAAGTATTAGTGATATTTTTTCAATTATTGGAAGTGTTTTAAAGAATCTTATTGCGGTATTAAAGATAGTTCATTATCTTAAATAATGTACACTATTCATTTATTTTATAAGAACACAAAACAGTTTATTAACAGTTTTATTCACTAAATTGCTCATTTTATAGTTGTTATTTAACAGATCTGGTTACCATGGAATCAGAAATACATCTTAAAATGTAGTTTTTACTGCAAATTGTGCATTTTGTAAATAACAACGCAGTTAAAGTTTTAGGAGCTTAAGTGAAGGGTTTATCAATACCGAAAAAAAGTAGAATTATCATTCCTGGTGCAGATATTTATGAGGAATTCAAAATTCAAACCTCTTGTTAATAGCTAATGTAGTTCAAAAGTTATTATAAGTGATCATGTTATCTTTACTCTGAGTAAGATACTCTGAGTCTGTGAAAACTACCCGACTGGGATTGTGTTTCTGAAGGTTTGTTTGTCAAAACATAACAAAAGCATTCATCCTACCGGTTCCGGTAGCTAAAGGTGTTAGGGGATTTCCTGGTCGCTGATTTCATTTTCATTTTCGACGTCAGTTTTCATTTTTAGCGAAGTCTATTATGTCTGTCTGTCGGTTTGTCTGTCTGTCTGTCAAAATATAGGGAAAGCATTTCACCTAGCTAAAGGTTTTGTTATGAGGGTTATTCTGGTTGCTGATTTAATTTCCGATGTCAGTTTACATGTTTGACAGCAACCTAATGTATGTATGTATGTATGTATGTATGTTGGTTGTTCTTTCTAGATGACACGCCACATATTGTCCATAATACCATCTATATTTTAAATGGTGGTGATATAAAAATGGATTGGCAGTTACCATGTAACCAATCAAAATATTACATTCTGTTTTGTTTCATCATTTATAATATAGTAACTATGTTTATTGTTTACCTGTTACTATTCGGTCTGCTTATTATATACTATACTATATATTATAAACTTTGGTCACTATAGTTACTTGAAGTAGGTCTACTCCACATAGGGAGATGATGGGAAATTCTACTAAGTAATTAATTATAATGCCATTAATTTGTCTGCTATCGGTTGTCTGCTGCCGGTTGTCTGCTGTCGGTTGTCTGCAGCTCCCACCTGTCTCGTACCCAGCACTCCATATCACTGTTACACTACAGATACAGCTGCATACCGGTACCTATTGCTTGACTGCCTAATTTTTTTGGTTATAGAGTGACTACGGACTAACTGACTGTCTGACCATGTGACTACTGAACTGACTGTTAGACCATAGGGTCAGTCCATATCAAAATGACCAATGTTAAAAACCACTATGTCTTGGATCAGTCTAATTTTTGGAGAGATTGATGATGGGTTTAAGATATGAAGAACAAAAAAAACATTTCTCAGAAATATTGAGTAGAAGTCAAGATATGACTATTTGAAAAATTCAAGTTTTCGCATGACCGCACACATTCGCGACATTATTTTTTACGCCCTAATTTTAAAAAATCCAATTCAAATTGCTCTGTATGGGGTGTAAATTTTGTTATGGGGGTAATTTTCTGTGCTGAATCCGAAAATGTCATCAAAAATTTGAATTTTTAATGTTTTCTTGTGATATATTTTAAATTTCATTTTGTCCGCGACTGAAAAATTAAGGGTTTTCAGGGACATAAAAACATGTGTGGCACTGTCACTTAGGTGATGAAACTTTGTATGCTAAACCACAACACTATTGTATTCGAAATTCTAAAACAAAATCTATGGGTATTTGACAACTTTATTATAATATTTGTGTTCAAATATTTGTCTAAAAAAGTAACCGGGCGGTTAAATATGAAATGGTGATATCAACTGTAATAAGAAAAAAATAAAATATGAGCTGTATTAATCTGTGCTAGCAATTACAGTTGGATCAAATTAATAAATAAGAAAAAAATAGGCCCTATCTATCTATTATATAAGAAAATATGAAAAATTAATTTAATGAATAAAATTAATAATTGTATTAATATCCATTTTCAATTAATATATTTTTTTAAGTAATATTCCTTGTAAACACCTTCATCCTCGTATTTTTCATAAAACTTTACTAGAACAAGCTTTCTTAGGCAGGTGATACTCAATGCGTCTTCCTATTGGATACATCCTAGTAACTCTCCAAATACTGCCACCTGATTGGTTAATCTAGAATTACCTTCCGCTATAAAAGCAGGAACAATTGAGAAATTTATCACTTTTTTTAAAGTTCCTCATCTGATCTTGCTCTTGTCTCAACCAAACAGTTCTTTTAAGAGCTAACATTCTGCATTGCAATACCAATATTTTACTTAAAATTATATATTTATCCTACCTTTGTAAACAACTATTACTCAATCGTATTGGTCAACATGAACTATTGCTCAATCGGTGTAATAAGTAATACGGAAGAAGCCTGTCATAAATTATCGTACACGAGACATAAAGGTTTAAAATTAATTAAAGAACTATCCACAGAGTCCCTAGCAATTCTATTGGGCCGTTCTGATGTATTAATTAAGCCAGAGGATGTCAAGGATGAGACAGTCTGTTTTCATCATGAGAAATACTTCCTGGATAAGTTTTCTTCCTTTCAAAAAAACTGTTGTGATCCATTTCAAACTCATAAACAGCTCATTAAGAAAGACCTGCGAGAAATTGATCTAGACCTTTCTGTGTACCTTAATTCTGCATTTCCTGAACGAAATTTTAAACCTGGCGAAAAGTTATGCACAAACTGCAGGAAAGGAGTCAATGACAAGCAGAAAACGGATATTATTTGTGAGGATAGTCGAAGCTCACTCTCATCTGCTGATTCTGAAACGGAGTACTTAGAAGCTCGAGACAATCTCAATCTAACAGTTACAAATCTTGGGATTAGTCCAATTAAATCCCATAGTACTGGACCACGAGAATTGTATGGGAAACGCAAAGCAGCTGAGATTGATGATGCAGTTAGATCAAAACTACATAAGGCATTAAATTTAGAACACAATGCTTTGCAGTCTTCCTCTACGATGGAACCGGTTTCTGAAAATTGTTCAGATTGTAGTAGACTTGTAACAGGATTAAAAGTTCAAGTTTCACTAGCAAATACTACAAAGGAAAAAAGTTAACTTCTTACACTTGCTCCACAGAGTTGGACAATACAGAAAGTGGTGTGTGAATTTCAAGTAACAAATTGGACTGCTAAGCAAGCTCGAAAATTACGCAATGAACACGGGTTACTTACAAATGTAGAAAAGAAACAAGGATCCAGAACAATTAGTAAGGAAACTGTAGACATAGTCTCATCTTTTTACCAAGATGATGAATTTTCAAGGCAGTGCCCAGGAAAAAAAGAATTTAAATCAGTTTACTCAGATGATTTAAAAAAACGTGTCCATATCCAAAAAAGGCTTATTTTAACAAACCTGAGTGAGCTGTATATCGAATTTAAGAAGAGACACCCACTGTGTAAACTTGGTTTCTCCAAATTTTGCGAACTACGACCAAAGTGGTGTATTACAGTTTCAGATTATGGAGCACACAGCACACATTATGGAGCTGTGTTTGCCAAATACATCAGAACATGAAACTGATGTGTGAAGCACTTCCTTCCAATGTTTCGTATAAGGATTGTTTCAATAAAGCTGTTTGCGAACTAGACAATCGAGACTGTATGCTTCACAAATGCCAAAATTGCCCGGGTCTCCCTTCCCTTGTTTCTGCTCTTGTGCATGTATTTTCTGATAATGACATTGAATTGGATTCAGAAATTAAATATAGACAATGGATCTCTAACTCTGAACTTGTTGTCAAGCTAAGCACTGTTGATGAGTTTATTGATTTTGCTTCTAAGCTAATTTATAATGCTTTGCCACATTCATTCATATCTAAAATGCAATCAGAAAGGCTTTCAAAGTTAAAAGAAGAACTATCATCCTCAGACTGCATAATCCTCTTAGACTTTGCTGAGAATTACAGTTTTGTTTGTCAAGATGCTGTCCAAGGGTATCACTGGGACAACACACAGGCAACAGTTCATCCTTTTGTTGTTTACCTTAAAGATCCAAGTTCAACAAAATTGGTGTCCTACAGTTACTGTGTAATTAGTGATGAGAGAGATCATGGAGTAGGCACTGTACATACATTTCTAAGCACATTAATGCGCCATATAAAGAATCAGTTTCCCCAAATTCAAGGTACAGTTCATTACTTTTCTGATGGTTCTTCGCAACAGTATAAGAATTGTAAAAACTTTACAAACCTTTGTATGAAAAGTACTTGTGATGGCATAGGAGGAACCACCAAAAGGTTGGTTGCCAGGGCTAGTTTGCAGGCAACAAGTGATAGTCAGATATTAACTCCAGCAGATATGTTTAAATGGTTAAACACAAATGTCAAAAATGTCCACTATTTTTATATTTCTAAAGAAGAAGTTGCACAACATACTTCTAAAATAACTTCAAGACTTACTGATGCAGCAACAGTATCTGGCACACGGAGTCATCATAAATTTGTTCCTATTGCAGGAGATTCGAATCATCTAAAACTGTTTAGAATCTCTGCTGATTCTGACTTCACCATCGTGTCACCTACATCACATTTTTGTCACCATTTTCAGCTGAGGTAGATATAGGAACAGGAAAGTGGGTTTCAGTAATATATGATAAGGCCTGGTACTTAGGAATTGTAGAGGATCATTCTGACGAATATAATGATATATATGTCACATTCATGCACCAAGCACAACAATCCTCTAAACTAAACTGGAAATGGCCTGCACAGAAGGATGAGTGTTGGGTTCCAAAATATCATATAATAAAAGGTATTGATGCACCCCTACTAACTAGCATTAGTGGTAGAATATACCAAATTCCAAGCGATGAAGTGGAATGTATTGAAAAAATGGCTTCTCTCAAAAATCGTATTTAAATGAGCTTAAATGGAAGCAATATATCCAACTAGAGTACCGGTACCTAATGGTCACATTAGGTCTGCCAGAATGTTAAAGAAGGCAAATCAACTGATAAATTCTTCTCGCGATCCTTCGCGATTACTCAAAAAACGGTATTTTTGATCTGTGATAGATTTTAAAGATGTCATATACCCAGGAATTTTAATGGTTCAATGAAATAACTATAATGTAGTAACGATACACACCAAGTTTCAGCTTTGTAGTAGCAGTGCCACATTGGTAGTTCTACGCCTTTCTTTGGCTATCGCGAAAGAAAAAAATTGCTGATTACAGCACTTTATCTTTCGAATTTTCCCTTTTTGTGGTCATTTTTGAGATCAGCACCACAAATATACCCCATAACCAATTTTTCATGCCTTTAGAGTTCCCTTATAGTCTATTGTGTACTAGAAGACTCCAAAAGTACCAATGCGATAGATGCCGCGAGCGCCCGAAAACTCTAAATTTCAAATACTGATATCTCAGCTTCTAATAAATATTTTTGACTCATTTTACTTTTAAATTTCATTACATATGTTTATATTCATTATGTAAAAAAATTTAGTCAAACTGGCCATGTTGGGTTTTTCAGATTTACCATTTTGGTCGTTTTCATATGGACTGACCCCATATGGTTTCCCTCAATTGGTAAAGTGATAGTTCATCGTTTTGGTTAGAAAAGCCCGCCCCTGTAACCTGCTCCATTCCCTCAATTGGTAAAGTGGCCGTTTATTGTTTTGGCTAGAAAAGACCGCCCCTGTAACCTACTCCTTTTCCTCAATTGGTAAAGTGGCCGTTAATTGTTTTGGTTAGAAAGCCTGCCTCTGTAACCTACTCCTTTCGTACTAGTATATGTATTGTCCTGGCGGGTACTAAACACACAAATACCGTTGTCTGCAGCCGGTTGTCTGCTGTCGGTTGTTGGCCATCTGCTGTCGGTTGTCTTCTGTTGGCGGTCGGTGGTCTGTGGCCAGTTGTCTGTTCTCCGTTGTCTACTGTCAGTTGTATGCTATCGTTTGTATTCTGTCTGTCTGTATTCTGTCTGTCTGTTGTCTGCTGTCGGTTGCATGCTGTCAGTTGCCGCTTATCTGCTGTCGATTGCCGGCTGTCTGCTATCGGTTGTCAGCTGTCGGATGTATGCTGTCTATCTGCGTCTGCTGTCGGTTGTCTGCTGTCGGTTGTCAGCTGTCGATTGTTTGATGCTGGTTGTCTGCTGTCGGTTGTCAGCTGTCGATTGTCTGTCTGCTGTCGGTTGTCTGCTGTCGGTTTTTATGGTGTCTGACTGTTATCTGCTGTCGATTGTCTGCTGTCGGTGTATATTGTACTGTGTTTCATTAAACATATAAAACTACTTATAATGATCTAATGCAAATAAGTCATACTGTCATACACTCAAAGTAGTTGCAATCAGTGACTCACCAACAAACTGTGAAAGAAAGGCAAAATACGTTGTATTTTAAAAGTTTTTTACGTAGTACTAATATACAAATAGCTACCTAACAGTGAAATATTTCCACAAAATATTCGAGAACACAAAATCATTTTAACATTGAGTAAGGCGGCATCAGGAGTTGAAGAGTACAATAATATGAATCGCAGTAACTCCGGAAGCAATAAATAGTAAAATACTACAGTTCAATTTATTTTGTAACACAACTGTACTGTAGTATTTCGCTCTATATCTTATTAACGAATTAAGCAAAAAAAAGTACAAATTTAAGAATACAAGTACGTATTACATGGGGAAAAAACGTAAAACATTTTTTTTCAATATTCTCTCGACCCTTTATTAACCTCGTTGGCGCTCGGTAAATAAAATGCCTTGAGAATAATGAAGAAAAAAGTTATACTTCTAAAAGTTCATTTTGTAGCACCAATTCACATCCCCTGTGTCGGGATCAAGAGTAGTTATTTCGCGTTCGCGGATCTGAGCAGTGATGGCCCGCTTTGTTGACTTCTTTCGATCCCGTAGAGTAGCCTGATGTCGGTTGTCTGCTGTCGGTTGTCACCTGTCGATTGTCTGTTGCGATTGTCTGCTGTCGGTTGTCTGCTGTTGGGTGCCTGCTGTCGGTTATGCAGTCGGTTGTATGCTGTCGGTTGCATGCAGCCTGTCTTGTCTGCTGTCGTTTACCTGCTGTCGGTTATCTGCTGTCGATTGTTTGATGTCGGTTGTCTGCTGTCAGTTGTCAGCTTTCGATTGTCTGTTGTCTACTGTCGGTTGTCTGCTGGCTCGGTTGTCTGTTGTCGGTTGTATGGTGTCGTCTGTTGTCTGCTGTCGGTAATCTGCTGTTGATTGTCTGATGTCGGTTGTCTGCTGTCGGTTGCCAGCCGTCGATTGTCTGTTATCGTTTTCGTTTGTCTGATGTCGGTTTCTGCTGTCGGTTGTCTGCTATCAGTTGTCTGCTGTCTGTTGCCAGCTGTCGGCTGTCTGCTGCCAGATGTCTGCTGCCAGTTATCTGCTGTTGGTTGTATGCTGTCGGTTGTATGTGGCGGTTGCCTGCGTTTGTCTGCTGCCGGTTTCTGTCGCCGGTAGTCTGTTGTAGCTGTCAGTTGTCTGCTGTAAGTTTTTTTCTGCTGTCGGTGTAACGTTTACACCAGGATCCGGCCGGTTTGACGTGAATTTCAGATCCCGACAATGTAATTTTGTCATCACCTACTCAGAATCATAATTATGTTTCGATATTTTGTAAATTGTAAATA
Organism: Nemertoderma westbladi; assembly: GCA_032718475.1. Lineage (NCBI taxonomy): Eukaryota > Metazoa > Xenacoelomorpha > Nemertodermatida > Nemertodermatidae > Nemertoderma > Nemertoderma westbladi. The sequence goes on along the minus strand of JAUCBJ010000066.1, from coordinate 17,555 downwards.
TAACTGATAAATAATAAATAGTATTCTTCAAATTTTTATTTCAACATTTTCATACAATTTTGCATATGCTGGTAAATTTACGTGGACTTTGTGTATATACACAAACAATTTGCCATTATACGGTTTGAATGAGCCTATTGCAGTATTGCTGACAATACGTATAAATTAAATATATATATAAAAAATATTGAAAGAGCATCGACGTAGAAAATGTTTGCAAGTAATTTGAGCAAAATCCATTCACATACTAAAAAGTTATTGTAACTTTAGTGTCTACGCGGCGTACTCCAAAACGGACTCAATATCCAATTCTAGTTACGTAATAAATATTCGAGAACACTAAATTATTTTAACATTGCGTAAGGCAGCATCAGGAGTTGAAGAGTACAATAATTTAGAATCGCAGTAACTATGGAAGCAATATAGTAAAATACTGCAGTTCAATTTATTTTGTAACACTACTGTACTTTAGTACATCGCTATGTTTTATTAAAGAATTTAGCAACAAACAAGTACCCATTTAATTTAAAAATAAAATTACGTATTACTGTATTACATGGGAAAAAAACGTAGAACATTATTTTATCAATATTCTCTCGATCCTTTATTAACCTTGCTGACGCTCGGTAAATAAAATGCCTTGAGAATAATGAAATAAAAAGTTCTACTTTTTTTTCCCATGTAATAAATAATTATTTAGTGAAATTATCCATCACATTGATGTCCTTACGCATATGTTTGTACGTAAAACTGCCACAACGAGAACGGTGTCAAAAACGATAAAAACGAGGAAAATTTAAAAACCTCCAATGTACCGGTAGTATAAAGAGACCGAAACTGCTCTGTTATTTTGGTAGATTGTGACAAGTAGGATGTATAGGCCTATAGAATAGACTAACCTCTTTCTCAATACCAAAGTTAGGTATCGTGGAATACTTTGCGGAACATTTCTGACAGAAGACCTGTCCGCAGCGCCGACAATGATGTTTCCTAGTAAAACTCCCGAACTCTACGCGGCAACGATGGCAACACGGACCTTCCGACCAATCAGGCGCCTTCTCCGACACAAACATGGCGTCGGACTCCTTCAGCTGCGGGAAGTGGTAACCCTCGAGTTTCATCATGTTGAAAGTGTCAATAATCACCCGATATTTTGTCTCGTTGCGAAAGGCTTGCGCCCAGGCCTGTACCAGTAATAGGATTTTATTTTTTACAACTTCGCTAGAACGAACACAAACTTCACGCAAATCCTCCATAAAACTTTTGTTGGATATCTCATCGTGGACAGGTGTACTGCAGTTTTTCACGCAGGATTCCAGAACCTGCAGCGCGTATAATTGCACGTTTGGATTCCTGTCTGAAATCTTTTTTTTCAATGAGTTAATGACAGTTTTGGCTTGGACATCTTTGGATCTTATGCTGTCGCATATCTGCAATATGCTGTCCCAATCCGCTTCCAGGAGCTGTTGGCTTGTGGCTTTATCTATAAGTTTGTCTACTCCGCTATTCCCTTTAAACATCTCGCTGTAAAGTTAATTTAATCAAGGATTATCGTTTATACCAAAGTTTTACACGGCAACACGGTCTACTTCGTAAATTTTTCGAATTACACAACTTCGCAATTTTAATAGTATATTTCAGTATTTATAATACAGTAATACGACAGTAATATAGCAGTATAGGGCCTATCTAGTTTTAACATATCCCATACTTGCAATCTAGGCAGCTAGGCTAGGCAGTAGGCCTATATATTTTTTTTAACATGTATATATGTTATTACCTTCAACAATAATACTACAGTTTCCACAACCTGACAACAGCACAAGACTGCAAGAATTGGCGAGGGAGGGGCAGATCTGCAGATGGGGGGACGGTTTTTATCAAGGGTATGGATTTACGATAGAGCCTTATTTTGCCATTTGCATGGCAGCATGGGGAGTGAAAATTCTCTGTTCACTGTTACACCGCACACCGGTAGTGCGGTAGTCAAGGAGAGCAAGAGCCGAGAGGCCGAAGAAGCAGACAAGGGATTTGTATAGGTGATAGGCTGATAGACCTAACAGGAACAGGGTAAAGTACTACTGTTACTAGTACAGTAGGAGGCCTATGTACAACGCAGGCAGTACTACGTACTGTACTACAGTACTATACCTATACAGCTATAGGCCTGTACTGCTGTAGGCTGTAGGCCTACACTTACACCAGTACACTAAACTACAGCACTACATGCCAGCATGCACTATCTGACTATCTGCTATCACTCAGTCACTATCAGATGTATGCACTGCAGTAGGGAACATACCCTTAAATAAGCTCCAAAAGTGGGTTCTTATTTAAGGAAAATGGCTCTTATTTAGGGGTTTTTGGGCCTTTTTTGGATATTTTTTCGACATAATATGCAAGAACTTGTTTCAGGAAAAAATACCGCATAATTTTATTTCACAATACAGCAATATAGAAGTTGGGTCTTTCTTGAACATAATGCAAAAAAACAGAAAACATTTTACCGTCCGGTTTATTTTCTACAAGCGTTTTAAAATTGCATCAAAAATACGACCAGTTTCTAAATAAGAGGGATTTTTTATATTTACCTTATTTAAGACATCGAAATTGTACACATAAATACGAAAAGTCATTAAATAAGAACTTTTTGACATGGGTTTCTTATTTAGGTATACAACAGTATACAATTTCATTCCAAAATCTGCATACTCCTTAAATAAATTAAATATTGCAACAGAATTATTGCTCAATCAGAGTTGTTTCTCGCAACGGCGAGAAACCACGTGCAACAAATGAACAATGAGCAATAATGAGGAACAACGACTGAACGAGCAACAACGAGTAACAATGAGCAACAACGAGTAACATTGAGAAACAACGAGCAACAATGAGCAATAATAAAGTACAACAATGAGCAACAACGAGAAACAACGAGCATCAATGAGGAACAACGACTGGACGAGCAATAATAAGTACAACAACGAGTGACAATGAGTAATAATGAGCGACAACGACAGAACGAGCAATAATAAAGTACAACAACGAGCAACAACGAGAAACAACGAGCAATAATGAGGACATGAGGAACAAACAATGAGCAACAATGACCATGAGTAACAACGAGTGACATTGAGCAACATTGAGCAATAATGAAGTATAACAACGAGTAACATTGAGCAACAATGAGAAACACTGAGCAACAATGACCAATAATAAAGAACAACAACGGGCAACAACGAACAACAGTGAGCAATAATAAAGTAAAACAACGAGTAAAAATGAGGAACAACGACTGAACGAGCAACAACGATTAACAATGAGCAACAACGAGTAACATTGAGCAACAATCAGACAATGAGAAACAATGAGTAACAACGAGCAAAAATGAGCAATAATAAAGTACAACAACGAGCAACAATGAGCAACAACGAGTAACAATTAGTAATAATGAGCAACAACGAACAATAATAAAATACAACAACGAGCAATAATGAGGACATGAACAATGAGCAACAATGACAATGAGTAACAACGAGTAACATTGAGCAACAACAACAATGAGCAACAATAAAGTATAACAACGAGTAACATTGAGCAACAACGAGCAACAATGAGAAACACTGACAGACTGAGCAACAATGAGCAATAATAAAGAACAACAACGAGAAACAATGAGCAATAATGACTGAACGAGCAACTACGAGTAATATTGAGCAACAACGAGCAACAGTGAGCAATAATAAAGTACAACAACGAGCAACAATGAGAAACAACGAGTAACAATGGGCAATATTGAGCAACAACGAGCTATAATTGAGTACAACAACGAGAAACAATGAGCAACAACGAGCAATAATAAAGTACAACAACGAGCAACAATGAGCAACAACGACTGAATGAGCAACTACGAGTAATATTGAGCAACAACGAGCAACAGTGAGCAATAATAAAGTACAACAACGAGCAACAATGAGAAACAACGAGTAACAATGAGCAATAATGAGCAACAACGAGCTATAATAGAGTACAACAACGAGCACAATGAGCAACAACAAGCAATAATAAAGTACAACTAACAAGCAACAATGAGCAACAACGAGCAATAATAAAGTACAACTAACAAGCAACAATGAGCACCAACAAGCAACAATGAGCAATAATAAAGTACAACAACGACTGAACGAGCAACTACGAGTAATATTGAGCAACAACGAGCAACAGTGAGCAATAATAAAGTACAACAACGAGCAACAATGAGCAACAACGAGCAACAATGAGCAATAATAAAGTACAACAACGACCAACAACGACTGGACGAGCAACTACGAGTAATATTGAGCAACAACGAGCAATAATAAAGTGCAACAACGAGCAACAACGAGTAACAATGAGCAATAATGAGCAACAACGAGCTATAATAGAGTACAACAACGAGCACAATGAGCAACAACGAGCAATAATAAAGTACAACTAACAAGCAACAATGTGCACCAACAAGCAACAATGACCAACAACGAGCAATAATAAAGTACAACAACGAGCAACAATGAGAAACAACGAGTAACAATGGGCAATAATGAGCAACAACGAGCTATAATAGAGTACAACAACGAGTACAACAACGAGCACAATAAGCAACAACGAGCAATAATAAAGTACAACTAACAAGCAACAATGAGCACCAACAAACAACAATGAGCAACAACGAGCAATAATAAAGTACAACAACGAGCAACAATGAGAAACAACGAGTAACAATGGGCAATAATGAGCAACAACGAGCTATAATAGAGTACAACAACGAGTACAACAACGAGCACAATAAGCAACAACGAGCAATAATAAAGTACAACTAACAAGCAACAATGAGCACCAACAAACAACAATGAGCAACAACGAGCAATAATAAAGTACAACAACGAGCAACAATGAGAAACAACGAGTAACAATGGGCAATAATGAGCAACAACGAGCTATAATAGAGTACAACAACGAGTACAACAACGAGCACAATAAGCAACAACGAGCAATAATAAAGTACAACTAACAAGCAACAATGAGCACCAACAAACAACAATGAGCAACAATGACCAACAACGAGCAACAATGACCAACAACGAGAAATAATAAAGCACAACGAGCAACAAACTGCGTCAAACCGGATTGATTGTGGGGGAGAGGGAGAGCCACGTTCAAGTGAGCGAAGCCTTAGCATATGGCAGTATGGGTGCCATTAACGAATTGTCTGTCGTCGCGTAAATTTTTTATCGCTAATAACTCGGTCATTCCTTGAAGAAATTAAACGAAACTTGGTTTGGTATGTATGTCTGTATGTAGTCTGTCAAAAGATTATAAATAATCTGAAGTTTGGTAAAAACAAGCGAACGCAATGAGGCTAATTAAGGAGACAAGTATTGTGTTGAACGACCTCTGACTAACGAAAGATAGCACGTTAATGGGGCTCCTATCAGCTAGGGCTAGCTAAGGCTTTGCTCACTTCATGCTGGCATGCTGCGCAAAGGCCCCACGGACGTGTCCCACTGCTGCCTGAGCCAGTTGAGCCAAAACGTAATATTGAACCTTCATAACGTCTAGCAGCTGCCCGACCGAACCATCTTTGTGCCTATTGACATGAGTCATGTCAAAGACATGACATTGACATTGGTTTTTTCACGCCTTTCAAGTACAACATTGTGGACAATCCATCTAAGTGGGGCGTAATGCGGAGCAGACTGCACTGACAGATTGTGACATGTCAGCATGTGGCATGTGCAGATGTGCCAGTCCTGCAGTCTGGCAATCAGCCAGTGTGCAGATATTGCAGTACTGCAGTATTGGAAATGCTGAGCAGAGCACAATCTGCAATCATATAAAGGCAGAAAGGTTAATCCAGTTGCCAGTAATTAGTTAATGCTGTAGGCCCTAATGCAGAACTGGTAGGCAGTAGGCCTAACCAGCAGCCTATGCAGTACCGGTAATATAGTACAGTACTGCAGCTTGCAGTCCAGTATCATGGTGATGGTACTGCATACTGCAGTAGTGCTGTCTGGCTGTACTGGACTGGTACAGTTTCCGAAACTCTTGGCTGCGCGGCTGGGCTGGAGCGAGTACTGGTACCCTGAGGTAGGCATAGGCCCTATCTGCCTAAGTCTGTATGTCACATACAGACATATGACAAGTATAACTATATATAGGTATGACGGTGTACGCTATATTTATGTCATGGAATAGGCAGGGGCAGCACTACGTGCCTGAGGCATGAGATGAGTACGGTGGCTGATTTGGGCCAATTAGATTAGGATTTTTTCTTTTTCTGGGTGATAATATTATCACCCGGGTGATAAATAATATCACCCGGGTGATAAATAATATCACCCGGGTGATAAATAATATCACCCGGGTGATAAATAATATCACCCGGGTGATAATTATTGTCACCCGGGTGATAATTAATATCACCCATGGTGTTGATTTATCGTTCTTTTCCAGACTGTGTACCGGTCCGGTGATCCTCACCTAATAATGTTTACATATATGTGAGAGACTACTGTATGTATGTTAGGCTAGATTGTTTATTAGATTGTTTTGCTGTTTTGTACAGTATGAATAATGTAATTGAGTTGGTTTCTGACTATTTCTGGTCTGGATTTTCGAATTCGGATATCTCAAAGTTGCTGAAGAGTAAGAATATCGAAATCTCTGTCAGAACGACGAGAAGAATTTTGAAAGGTTTGGGTCTTAGTAGAAGGCTGAATCCAAACAGATTTGATGATATACTGGCCGCTATCTTTAATGAAATCGAGACAAGTTCATCTGGTTTATATAATTCTACCGGTTATCGCCAAATGCAAAAACATAAACTATTCGCGCCAAGGAGTATTGTAGCCGCACTTTTAAAGATTGTAGACCCAGATTCTTCAGCCATTCGTCTTGGAAAGAAAATTATTCGAAGAACATATAGATCTAAAGGACCAAACTACCTGGTACACATAGACGGATGGGATAAATTAAAGCCATTTGGTCTAACAGTTCATGCGGCTATTGATGGTTTTAGTCGAAAAGTGCTGTGGTTAAAGTGTCACAGATCAAATAATGACCCATTTCTGGTTGGGGAATACTTCTTAGATTTTATCAAAGAGCACAACGCAATTCCACGTCGAGTCAGAAGTGACCGCGGGACTGAGAATGTCAATGTTGAAATAATTATGAAATACTTGTATTCTATATCTAACCCACAAGCCAACTACCACTTCCGTCCTTTCCTATACGGGAAAAGTTCTAGGAATCAAAGAATCGAGTCCTGGTGGTCAAAGTTCCCAGGCCTCGGAATGGATCAGTGGCTCTATCATTTCTTGGAACTTGAGATTCGCGGGGCATTGGACACATCCGACTATTTAGAAATCGAAATTGTGCGATTCGTTTATGTCGATTTATTACAACGATCATTAGATGATATTTGTTCACGGTGGAACTCTCACAGGCTAAGAAAGAGCGGAGTAATTGCATTGGCGGGCAAACCACAACTATTATACCTCGAACAACCAAATTACTTACAACCAACCAACCAATACAATATTGAACTTATGTCCGTTTTCGGATACAAGTTACCTTTTTGTAATATAACCGTGAACGAGCTCTGCGAACTATATCTTCAAGATGATAATAACGTTCGTCATCCCGATCATTGTGAAAACTTGTTTCACATGTTTCTTGTTTGTTTCACATGTACTTACGGAACAAGATTCATCTGGATCTGTAAACTTCTATATTATATTATGCCCAACATTTTCACCACTGTTGTTGGTTGTTTATACTAAGGGGCCATCCATAAATGACGTCACACAGGGAGGAACGGGGGGGGGGGGTTACACTATTTCGTGACGATGTGAGACAGCGGGGGGGGGGGGGGGGGGGGGGGGGGGGGGGGGGCGTAAAATTCACTTAACAATAGTAAATAAAATAATAATTTACAGTTGATTTTAAAATAATGATTTTTTTCTAAATTTAATTCATTAACAAGTTCATTTTATAATGTGTGACATGGGGGGGGGGGGAATGTCCCAAAAAATCGTGACGTCATTTATGGATGACCCCTAATAAGATTTTTTTAGTTAAATTTTAATGACTAAACCAGTTGGAGTGTTCGGTGATAATATGTATGTATTGTAGATCGTTATAACGAAAATATTTTGATTAAAACACAACACAATCAAATTATTATAATTAAAAAGAACAATAATCAAATACAAACACAATAATTATCTACAATTAACAGTATAACACAATAATGGAAGATCAGTCCGTTAAGGTTTATTAATAAAACCGTGAGTCTTATTTGGACATCTATGATTTATCTCGATCTATGATTTAATGATTTTGATTTAATGAGTCCTATTAATTAAAAACATCCCCATTCTTGGATATAAGAGCACTAGACTAAGGAAGACCAAACCCGAGGTTATTATATATGTCCTCAAGAAGTACTTCGCAAAATTTTTGAGTTTTCCCGTGCAAGTACCTATTATTAAGGGGAAAAGTTATGATGGTGGCGCACGTGTTCACTGTAAGGCGTCGATTAGGTGAATCCGCTTGACAGAAGCGCAATTCTCCCTGGAAGTTTGGAAATCTGGAGCCGCTTCCGAATTGGAGAACATCTCCCAAATTCAGTACCTTGGTTTCTTCGGTTCCATCTATTGGAACATAGCTAGAACTCATTTCTTCCTTCTCTACTTTCTTGAGGAATTGATTAAATTTGAAAACAATTTCAGCGGCTTTCTGGCGTTCACAACTGGTCAACGAATCAAACTTGGGAGTAAAGCATTCCTTTACCTCAATATATGTGACAGGTCGATGAGAAAGCGAGGCTATGGCCTCTTCTGGGAATGACTTCATTAAATCAAACATACGAATCTTTATCAGAAGGAAAGTCTAAGTCTTCTAAAGCTTTGTTAAAGTTTGTGTCACCAAATATTTTCGTAACGACTGTGTCTATAGCATTACTCATGTTATCGTCCATTGGGAGAGACAATTTAATGGCATTCGACTCTCCAAGTGGTTTTCGAATCAATACCGATTCTGAAGCCTGCGAAACTTTCAGTTTGATAATGACGACGTTTGTTGATCGTGGTGGACGCCCAGCAGCAGCAGCCGAAACACTGACAGTTTGTCTACCTCTGGTACGTTTCATGTTATTCTGATTGCAGTTTGATTGATTGTTATTGCAGTTTGACGTAAGTGCTGTAGTATTTTCATTTAAAGTCTGGTTTGGGCCTATTGGTAAAGTCTGAACGTCAGCTTCGACTCCCTCATCCTCATCCTCACCCATGTCTACATCATTGCCATTTATCGCATTCAGTCGATTGCCTATTTGTTGCCGCAAGTCAGCCAACAATAACCGCCTACGTCTAAAGTCACGGTTTCGAGCGCTTGATGTTCTATCCGACATATCATTTCAATAGGCCTAGACCGGTATTAATTTTAAGAATAATAAAGTACAGTACCTGAGTACCAGTACTGAGTTTAAAATTGAGGCGATGACCGGGCCGGCACATGGTCTGGAAAATAATTATCACCCGGGTGATAATATTTATCACTGGTGAATTTGGAATTTGGGAATAAGGAATTTGAGAATAAGTTATTTGGGAATAAGGTTTTTGGGAATAAGGTACATTTATTTGGGATTTGGAAATAAGGTCTTTCGGATTTGGGAATAAGGAATTTGGGAATAAGGTATTTATTGGGATTTGGGAATAAGAAATTTGGGAATGGAATTTGGGAATAAGGTATTTGGGATTTGGGAATAATGAATTTGGGATTTGGGAATAATGTAGGCAGGCCTATTTGGGATTTGGAAATAAGGTAGGCCTATTTGGGATTTGGGAATAAGGTTTTTGGGATTTGGGAATAAGGTTTTTGGGATTTGGGAATAAGGTATTTGGGAATAAGGAATTTGGGCTCCGTCATTATTGGTTCACTGAAGAAGATACGCAATGCATATCTCATTACGCCTCATTATAGCCTCTCGTCAACATATGTCTACCCCACCGACTAGCGGCACTGGCTGTTTCCGATGACGGGGCTCAGTTGAACAAAGCGTCCCTTTGGGATCTGGGAATAAGAAATTTGGGATTTGGTATTAACGTTTTATGTTTATACAGTATATAGAGGCATATTATAATCTATCTTCGTCATTTATCTGTAAATCCGCATTTCATATTTGTATATTCATGCATATGCTTCCGTAACCCATTGCTTTACTAACCTCCATAAGCATGTGACACGTGTTATCTTTCGTTTATTGTTGTGGTTCTATCTACATGCCTCTGCAACCTGCTCCTTTACTAACCTGCATAATATTGCAACACGTGTTAACTGTCGGTTATTGTTTTGGTTCTATCTACATGCCTCTGTAACCTGCTGGTTTACTTACCTGCATAAATCTTGCAGTAACACATGTCAGCATGTTAACTATCGTTTAGCGATTTGGTTCTATCTACCCGCCTCTGTAACCTGCTTCTTACTAAATGCGTAATTGTGTAAATAAATGTTAAATATCGTTTATTGCTTTGGTTATGTCTACCCGCATCAATAAACAGCTCCTTTACTAACCTGCATAAACTTGTAACATGTGTTAATTATTGTTTTGGTTCTATATCTACACGCATCTGTAAACTGCTCCTTTACTAACCTGCATAATCGTGTAACACGTGTTAACTATCGTTTATTATTTTGGTTCTACTGTATCTACACGCTTCTGTAACCTGCTGCTTTACTATCCTGCATAATCTTGCAACACGTGTTAACTATCGTTTATTGTTTTGGTTCTATCTACATATGCCTCTGTAACCTGCTCCTTTACTAACCTGCATAATATTGTAGTAACACATATTAGCTATCGTTTATTATTTTGGTTCTATCTACAAGCCTCTGTAACATGCTCCTTTACTAACCTGCACAATCTTGTAACCCGCGTTTATTATCGTTTATTGTTTTGATTCTATCTAGCCGCCTCTGTAACCTGCTTCTTTACTAACCTGCATAATTTTCTAACACGAGTTAACTATCTTATATTGTTTTTGTCTACCCGCCTCTATACCCTGCTCCTTTACTAACCTGCATAATCATGTAATACACTTTAACTACAGATTCCAAACCTCAAATTCCCTATTTGCTAATCCCAAATTATTTACCCAAATACCTTATTTCCAAATCCCAAATACCTTATTCCCAAATCCTAAATACCTTATTCACAAATTACAAAATAACTTATTCCCAAATCCCAAATACCTTATTCCCAAATCTCAAATACCTTATTTCCTAATCCAAAATACCTTATTCCCAAATCCCAAATAAATACCTTATTCCCAAATCTAAAATACCTTATTCCCAAATCCCAAATACCTTATTCCCAAATCCCAAATACCTTATTCCCAAATACCTTATTCCTAAATCCCAAATACCTTATTCCCAAATCCCAAATACCTTATTCCTAAATCCCAAATACCTTATTCCCAAATCCCAAATACCTTATACCCAAATCCCAAATACCTTATTCCCAAATCTAAAATACCTTATTTCCAAATCCCAAATACCTTATTCCCAAATCCCAAATACTGTACCTTATACCCAAATCCAAAATACCTTATTCCCAAATCTAAAATACCTTATTTCCAAATCCCAAATACCTTTTTTCCAAATCCCAAATACCTTATTCCCAAATCCCAAATACCTCATTCCCAAATTCCAAATACCTTATTCCTTATTTCCAAATTCCTTATTCCCAAATCCTTAATCCCAAATGTTATTTGTGTCCAGTTTCCACCCCCCCCCCCCCCCCTGTCTCAGAAATATATGATAGAAAACATTTTCTTCATTCATAAAATTCAAATAAAATTTCGACCGAAAATTGAAAACCAGGTATTCTTCAAAAAGGCGAAATTGTAACTTTCTCTAGACTCGAATTTTATAATCTTTCTGAATATGGAAACAACATTTCCATATCACTTCTACATTTTGAGATATTTCATTTTTCGTAGACATTGGTAATTTTGAAAATTTTTTTAGTGGTAATTTTCTGTAATGGATGGTTTACGTTGGGTTTTGGTTACTAGGCTCTTTTTAAAATAGCCCCCCAGAACCTAAAAATTAAGCAAACTTTAAAACACATTTAGGGTTTTGCCAATCATCTACAGTACAGGCCACCAGAAAAAGCAGATTTCATCCAATGTGATCACATGTGAACACATTTGTTCAAGTCATCTGATTGGCAGGTTCTGGCGAGTTATCTTCTAGATCACACAGCAGGAGGCTAACTTGCTGGGACCGACAAAGGCTTAGTGTGCGGTGCGCCTGTATGTCTGATATCAGGTAGATGAGAGAGCCCCCAGGGCGTAACATTGCGGACATGGGTTGTATTGGTAGAGAGAGAACTACATACAAGACCACATGGAGGTTCATGGAGTGTATGGGATGGGATGGGTATGTGGATGGAGGAGCCTAGACCATTGAATAATTAATTTAGTGGAGGGAGATGTCGCGCCATTAGTCTGACACCGAGAGGGCACAGAGAAACACCAGAAGATGGCTTAACATCACTAACTATAGGCCTGCCTACTAGACACTATTAACCGCACACTATAAAGGTAAACAAAATCCTTATCAATTAAAATTCATGTTGGGGAATGTGGCGAGTAAAAATATTAAACGATAAAACAAAGGAAGGACTGTCAGCCACAGGTATGAAAAAATAGGTAATTAGGCCTAGCAGACGTTTCGGAAGCCAATGGCTATCTTTATCAATGCTTAATTTATGTATGCTACAGCGCACATACAACAACTACAACTCACATATACAGAATAATAATAAAGTATATACCATAAACAGTAGGCCTACACATATACAAAGCACATACAGTATAATATAAATGAATACACAGTACACGACAACTGCAACGCATATATACAGTATAATAATAAGGTATAAACACTAAACATTACACATATACAAAGCACATACAGTATAATATAAACGCATACACCGTACACAACAACTACAACGCACATATACAGTAAAATAATAAAGAATAAACACTAAACAGTACACATATACAACGCACATATACAGTAAAATAATAAAGAATAAACACTAAACAGTACACTGTGGCGGTGCCACTTACATACTCAGGACCTACTGAGTTTGCCATATACTCGGACAAGTGTTAGAGAGTTTTCACTTGACTTTTCACTGATACAGTACAGCATACTGGTGTAGGCTAACTACTGCCTTTATATTATACATTTTTATTGCATACCTTTGCATATCCGGTACACTTTATGACGAGACATTAGCAGTACGATTATACTGCCACATTGGTGACCCGACTGCTCAGCACGATTTGTTGAGTCGAACTGCAACCAACAGCCCTCCCGTTATTCGCGCCCCGCTCCAACGCCTTCACCATGGCTGAGGCAAATGCCGTCTCCCTAAAACTGCCCACCTTCTGGACTAACCAGCCTGAGGTTTGGTTCGCCCAGGCCGAGGCACAGTTCGCCATCCGGGGCGTCACAACCGAGGCCACTAAGTACTACTACGTGGTGGGGGCCCTCGACCAGGACACTGCCAGTCGCCTCCTCCAGCTGATCCGGGATCCCCCTACTGTCGACCAGTACGCCCAGATCAAGGCCAAACTCCTCAAGGTGTTCGGACTCTCCCGCCGCGACCGCGCCGCGCGGCTCTGGGACTTGAACGGCCTCGGCGACCGCCGACCCTCGCAGCTCCTCGGTGAGATGCAGGCACTCCTCGGTGATAACCACCACTGCCTGCTGTTCGAGGAGGCGTTCCTCCGCCAGATGCCCGACGCCATACGCCTCCAACTCGCCGAGGAGGACTTTCGCGACCTCGACCGCGTCGCAGACCGCGCCGACGCGCTTTGGGAAACCTCCCGCTCGAGCTCACTCTCCGCTCATGCTGTAGCGACGCCGCTCATCGTACTGGAGCCGGCAGTGCGTACTGTACGAGGTCCCGGCGGGCCGGCCCGCCACAAGCCCTCCACCGGCCCCCCAACTAGCGGCCGGAGTTCACGCGTCCCCCAGCCTGCTCACGACGACTGGTGCTACTTCCACCAGAAGTTTGGCACCGACGCCCTGAAGTGCCGCTCGCCCTGCACTTTTCCGGGAAACGCCCCGGCCGGCCGTCAGTAGCAGCTGCTACGGCCGGCCACCCCGATCTGCTGCTATTTGTCCTGGACCGACTGTCCGGGCAACGGTTTCTGGTGGACACCGGGGCCGAGGTCAGCGTCATCCCGGCTATGACGCACGAGGCACGCGCGGGCGGAAGCGGTCCGCCCCTCGTAGCCGCCAATAGCACCTCGATCAGGACATACGGACAACGCACAATTCCGCTGCGTTTCGGGACCCGCCAATTCGAGTGGCGGTTCACGGCCGCGGACGTGGACCAGCCTCTCCTCGGAGCCGACTTCCTCCGGGCCAACAACCTGTTGGTTGATCTGAGAGGCCGCCGTCTGGTCGACGCCGAGACGTTGACCTCGATTCCATGCGGGCGGACCCCGGGACACGCTCTCCACCTCGGTTCCATCGCCTCCTCCGACAACGAGTTCGCCCGTCTCCTTGCCGAGTTCCCCGACATCACGGAGCCTCGGTTCTCCGACCCGACGGTGAAACACGGCGTGGAACTCTATATCCCCACCGAAGGGCCACCAGTCCACGCCCGCGCCCGCCGTCTCCCTCCAGACAAACTGGCGATCGCCAAGGAGGAGTTCCGCAAGATGGAGGAGATGGGGATCGTCCGCCGATCTAACAGTCCCTGGTCGTCTCCCCTCCACATGGCCCCGAAACCCTCGGGTGGCTGGAGGCCCTGCGGCGACTACCGCCGCCTCAACGACGCCACGACTCCGGATCGGTATCCTGTTCCCCACATCCAGGACTTCTCCTCCCGCCTGGCAGGAGCACGGATCTTCTCTAAGATCGATCTGGTGCGCGGTTACCACCAGATACCCATCCATGAGGTCGACATCGCTAAGACCGCCGTCATCACCCCGTTCGGCCTTTTCGAGTTCCTCCGGGTACCGTTCGGGCTGAAGAACGCGGCCCAGGCCTTCCAGAGACTGATGGACTCGGCGCTCCAGGGACTCGACTTCGTCTTCATCTACCTAGACGATGTCCTCGTCGCGAGTCGGTCCAGACAGGAGCACCGAGACCATCTCCGTCAGCTCTTCTCGCGCCTCCAGCAGCACGGCCTCGTCATCAACCTCGCCAAGTGCCAGTTCGGTCGACCGGTCATCGACTTCCTCGGCCACCGCATCTCGGCCCATGGAGCCGTTCCCCTCCCTGACAAGGTCGCCGCCATCAGGGATTTCGCCCAGCCCACCACCGTTAAGGGCCTGCAGGAGTTCGTGGGGATGGTAAACTTCTACCATCGGTTCATCCCCTCTGCTGCAGCCATTATGCGGCCTCTCTACAGGGCCCTTTCCGGTACCAAGCCGAAACTCCTCGATTGGTCTCCCGACATGCTGGTAGCCTTCCGGGACACGAAGGAGGTCCTCGCCCACGCCACCATGTTGGCCCACCCCGAAGCCACCGCCCCCACGGCACTCACAGTGGACGCCTCTGGCACGGCCGTGGGCGCCGTCCTCGAGCAGCTGGTCGGCGGGTCGTGGCGCCCCCTAGCGTTCTTCAGCCGCCAGTTGAGACCCCCGGAGGTGAAGTACAGCGCGTTCGACCGGGAGCTCCTGGCTCTTTACCTCGCGATTCGCCACTTCCGGTACTTCCTGGAGGGGCGCGCCTTCACCGCCTACACGGACCACAAACCTCTCACGTTCGCTTTCTCCAAGATCAGTGACCCGTGGTCCTCCAGACAACAGCGGCACATCGCCTATGTGTCGGAGTTCACCACGGCCATCGCCCACGTCTCGGGGAAAGATAACTGTGTGGCGGACGCCCTCTCCAGGACACACATCGGCGCTGTACACACCCCCGGCCTCGACTACGTCGCCATGGCTGCCGCCCAACTCGCCGACAGCGAGATGGCCGCATACCGCACCGCCATCTCGGGCCTCGAACTGCAGGACGTCCCCATCGGCCCCTCCGGCGCAACGCTGCTCTGCGACGTCTCTCTCGGCCACCCCAGACCGGTCGTTCCGGCCACGTGGCGTCGCCACGTCTTCGACGTCATCCACGGCCTCTCGCACCCGGGGGTCCGCACGACTAAGAAAATCGTCGCCGACCGATTCGTTTGGCATGGCCTCCGGAAACAGGTCGGTGCATGGGCAACAACCTGTGTGCCGTGCCAAACGTCCAAGGTGCAACACCACGTCCGCGCTCCCCTCGGCACCATCGAGACTCCCCATCGCCGCTTCGACCACATCCACATAGATCTGGTCGGGCCCCTCCCGCCGTCCCACGGGTACACCCATCTCCTAACGATGGTGGATCGATTCACCCGGTGGCCGGAGGCCATTCCCCTCACCGACACCTCCACTGAGAGCTGCGCCCGCGCGCTCATCGCGAACTGGATCGCCCGTTTTGGCGTCCCTACTGACGTGTCCTCCGACCGGGGCTCGCAGTTCACTTCCCAGCTCTGGTCCGCCGTCAACCAGCTGCTGGGCACCCAACTGCACCGCACAACGGCCTACCACCCGCAGGCGAACGGACTGGTGGAACGTTTCCACCGCCACCTCAAGTCCGCCCTCCGTGCGTCCCTCACCGGCCCCGCCTGGGTCGACGAGTTGCCGTGGGTCCTTCTCGGAATTAGGACCGCACCCAAGGACGACTTGGGCACCTCCACCGCCGAGTTGGTTTACGGTGCCCCCCTCACCGTCCCGGGCGAGTTCCTCCCGCCCACGCAGACGGACGTCCCACACTCTCCGTCCACGATCCTTCCGCAACTCCGCGAGCGTGTCGGACGGTTCGCCCCAGTCCCCACGTCGCGTCACGGTCCAACCCCATCGTCTGTTCCCCACGAACTCCAAAATGCCCCACACGTCTTCGTCCGACGGGACGCCCACCGGACGCCTCTGGAACGCCCATATGAGGGACCCTACCGGGTCCTGGTCCATGGGCCCAAGACGTTCCAACTCGACATTGGGGGCCGCACCGAGACAGTGTCCGTCGACCGACTGAAGCCGGCACATCTAGACTGCACTGAGCCGATCGTCTACGGGCAGCCACGGCGTCGCGGCCGACCTCCCAGAGTTCCTCCCGACCTTCCCGCCACTAGGGGGACACCGACATACACACCACCACCGCCCACCCCGGACGCCCCGTCTGTTCGAACTCGGTCTGGACGCACTATCCACCCCCCTCACTACCTCTAACTCTTTCCGAGTCTGGGGGGGTCATGTGGCGGTGCCACTTACATACTCAGGACCTACTGAGTTTGCCATATACTCGGACAAGTGTTAGAGAGTTTTCACTTGACTTTTCACTGATACAGTACAGCATACTGGTGTAGGCTAACTACTGCCTTTATATTATACATTTTTATTGCATACCTTTGCATATCCGGTACACTTTATGACGAGACATTAGCAGTACGA